>ML781369.1:587108-612843 GCA_009831015.1 Picea engelmannii | reverse complement strand
ATTCATTTGCGATGAAGGATTTGGGTGCTGCAAAGAAAATCCTTGGTATGAGAATAACAAGAGACAGGAAAAATCGCAAACTGACATTGTCTCAGGGTGAGTACACATAGAAGGTGTTGGAGAGGTTTAGAATGCAGAATGCATAACCAGTTAGTACACCTTTCGCCAACCATTTCAAATTAACTAAGGAAATGTGTCCCAAGATACAGGAGGAGATAGAATACATGTCCAGGGTCCCATATTCATCAGTAGATGGTAGCTTGATGTATGCAATGGTTTGCACAAGACCAAATATTGGACATGCAGTGGGAGTTGTGAGAAGATATATGAACAATCCAGGTAAAGAACATTGGGAGGCAGTAAAGTGGATTCTCAGATACTTGAGAGGTACTACTAATCATGCATTATGTTTTGGAGGTTCAAAAACTGTTCTACAAGGATATGTTGATTCAGATATGGTAGGTGATAAAGATAGCAGGAGGAGTACCACAGGGTATGTGTTTACTATAGGTGGAACAACAGTAAGTTGGATTTCAAAAATGCAAAAGGTTGTTGCACTTTCAACAACAGAGGTAGAGTATGTTGCTGCTACAGAGGCTAGTAAAGAGATGATTTGGTTACATAGCTTTATGGAGGAATTGGGAAAGAAGCAAGAGAATAACAAGTTGTACTGTGACAATGAGAGTACCATTCATCTTGCAAAGAAATCAACCTTTCATTCAAAGACTAAGCATATACAATTGAGGTACCACTTCATACGATCCACCTTGGAAGATGGAGATTTTAAGTTGGAAAAGATACACACTAGCCAAAATCCTGTAGACATGTTAACAAAGGGAGTAACCAGGGAGAAATTGAGTTCCTGCTCAGTTTCAGTTGGTCTTCAAGAATGAAGATGAAGATGAGAAATTTTTCAGGTCCAAGAAGGTTCAGAGTCCAGCATATACAACAACAGTGGAGTTGTTGAGATCAGTCTCCAAGTGGGAGATTGTTGGTTGTGGAGCTTGATTATCTTCCTGATTCAGAGGTATTTTACTTTCAGCCATGTTTATACCCCATGAAGTATTTACACCCCAGAAGTATGTACACTCTTCCACGCGAGGGAGTGTAGAGGGGGGGTACCTCCTCTGTGGGGTCCGATGGGGCTATCCCCCTGACTAGGGGATCTGGGGACAAGTGGGGGTTCAGGGGCGAAGCCCCCGAAGGAAAAATTGCCTTGTAAATGTATATTATAATTTCATTGTAAATATGGACCGTTCATTATAAGGTCACAGACCTAACGATAGAGATTATGTTAGGGTTTTTTGCCTTAGAAGGCAACCCTCTTTTATGAGGGAAATGTATTGCGGCTATGGTTGATGGTGAATATTGTATTCTGAGATAGGAGACTGTGAGAGAAAGAAGAGGAAGTTACAACGGGTTTGTTTTAGGTTGTATCCCTTCATATGATGGATAATAATAAAGGAAGGACCTGGCAATTTCTCTAGTGGACATAGCCCACACTGGGTAAACCACGTAAATCTGTGTCTCTATTGTATTGTGTATCCTCTGTGTTTTGTTTCTGCATTTGTTTTATTTTATTGCTCCACGGTCATGTTTTTCTAACAGGGAGTAGATACTGAACAAAGCACATGACCATCAACAGAAGATCGAGCAGACCTTTGACAGGAAGGCAAGTAAAGAGGATTTCCAGTTGGGAGATCTAGTACTCAAATGGGATGCACCCAAGCAGGACAAAGGCAAGCATGGTAAATTTGAATCATTGTGGATTTCCCCCTTCAAAGTTTTTGAGGTGTTTTCGAATAATACTTACAAGTTGCATGATTTGGAGGATGTTGAATTTTTTGGTGGCTCTGTAAATATGCATTTTCTGGAAAATTTCTTTGTTTGAGCCATGAGTGGCTTTCATGCCATTGTAAATATCATTCTCCTTTTTGTTTTAATAGTTTAATCCATGACCCAATGGATAAGTCACTGAAACTACTAGAGTTATTAGAGCCTCACAGGGAGGTCTCTATCCCCCATGGAGCCTATGTTAGCACAATTTTTTTATAAAATGGTGTTTTTCCCTTAGGAAATAACCCCTTGGTGAAAAAAAGCAGGAAATGGGTCTTAGCGCAACCCACTTTATGTTTTTGGCCTAAGTTTTGTTGATTTTACGGATTTGGTGCATTGTGCTAAGGAGCACATAGATATTAGCGGCCAAGCATGGTGCACTCAGATCTATGGTCCACATCCAATATCAGACCCCTCCCCCGACCCTTTTGCCTTTAACGGGGGGGGGGTCCAAGTTGGTGGTTTTATGGCGTGGCCCCACCACTATTGTGTCACTTCCAAAACAACTTAGACCCCCCCCACCCCACGCTTTACCTCTTACAACCTCCCCCCCTCGATTAAACTGCCAGACCACATCCCATACTGCCCGCGCTCTCGCTAACACCTGTCCTCCACTCACACTTCCGCACACCGGTCCCTTCTCCATTGTCATTGCTCCCGCCCTCTCACCTCATGACACCTATATTTCACTCATGCTCCATGTCCTCCACTATTATTTTCGACTCCCCCCCCTTGACCTGTCACACCGCTCTGCCACCGCATCCCTTTCTCATTTTCCACATCACCCTCGCGCCTTTACACCTCAACTTTTTGCATATTGGTGCTCACTCATTCCTAGTCACTGCCAACCACAACCTTCCACATGGCCATCATTCACTCGTTGTAGCCTACAATTTTGTGCCAAGCACCTCGCCAGCTCATCATCATCAGTGTCCACATTCGCCTACTAGTTCTCTCTGCAAAGGTCTAGCTAGGATACAGGTGGCAAAGATCAGGGCGTGGCCACCATGTTATCCAGGTGCCTAGTTGACTCAGGCTTGTCCTGATACCGATGCAGGTAGTTAATTAAAGTGAGGGAGGTGGTTGAAATCTCGTCTCACCACATTAATGGAAAGATAGAAAGGACCAGCCGTGGAAACAGGCTGTCAGCCCAAACTGACCTGAGGTCACGCCTGACAAAGAACTACATGCGCAGTCTGACAAAGAAGACACATACCGACTAATCTAAAGCTCGCCTCTGAAAAAAGGCTACATGCACAGTCTGTAGAGAAGGTTTAGATGTATAGCCTTGAAATCTTTGACTTGATTGTGCCTTTGGTAGTTGTAGGCAATTCTAAGTATAAGTATGTATTTTTGATATTTTTTAAAGTTCAAATGGTTGAGCAAGGCTCCCGCATTGTAAAATGTTGATAAAGCATACTAGTTCTCTGGTTATGTAACTTGATTTGAGACTTATTTCTTAATATAAGTCAACTTTCTTATTCATCTTATTTTCCTCTGATACTGAAGCATCCATGATTGAAGGATTCACATGGATTGTTATAACTGTATTGTGATGGATGTTTGATTACAGTGTTGTTATGATGTTCTTCAGTTTCCTGAAACTTTGAATCGAAGAGGATCTTGTGTTTGAAGTTTTTCCTCCTTAGGTTGCTTGAAGACTTGATATCCATAGCATACCTCTTCACTTTCCACACCAAAGTCTTCCTGCTACTCACCTTAACTACAACTTACTGACTGAATTTGACCAAGACCTCAACTTCTTGTGTGTGCTAGTCTAGTTTTATGAGTTAAAACGATATTATCTTGAGTCTTATCCATTCAACCTCTTTAAAATTACTCATTGTGACATATAACCTGATGGGTACTGGGATTACCTTCTATGCAATAGGAGGGTGACTCTCAGTGCTAACATTTCTTGGTGTTGTTGTTGGGGAATGAATTGAAGACATTTCCCTAGGATTGAACGACAAATAATTTCTTATTCTGAAGGTGCATAAGATATCAGTACCATTGAATATTGCAACTTGCACTTGGCAACTCCATTGTTTCAGTTGTGTCTCTAAAAGGTAGACACACAAGGTTTACTCCACAATTGCCTCTAGCAACACCTAAAGCTAACCCAGAGAAAATCATCAGAAAATGAAAGGCCCCTCGAGAAGGAGCTTCAACTGCTATACCTGGTATTTCTGGTAATCTTCATAATCCTTCTTTAAAAACTCCAGTAGTTGCTTCTCATTCTCCTATTTTACCACCTATTAGAGTTTCCAAAAATTTAAGTTTTGGGATTTTTCCTCTTAATTTCTCCTCTCCTAGTCTCGGTCTAGAAGGATAAAACTTTGACATCCCTATTTCCCCTGAATTTGTACCATGGTTTAAACCCAAAAATTTAGAAGATTTTCCTACTCTAGGCTTTACCACTCTTCCTCCTATTACAGTTGTTGCATTAGAAGAAGGGGAAACCTATATTCCCTTTTGCCCAATATTTTTCTCTCCAAGTCCTCAGTTGTTTCCCATTTTTCCCAGAAGCATAGTTCTAGTATCCCTTGTTAAATATCCATCTCCTTCTGGTTATCCTCCTATTCACATCCAAATGGCAGGTGCTAATCCCCCTAGGAACATAATGGATGCTATGGTGGCTACTAGATACTCCCCTCTTGTCCTACCTAAGCCTCTGAATGCTCTCCCAACTGGTGGCTACCTCAAGCAATTTCCTAATCTCATGGGTGAGGGAGGCATAACTACAAAGGAGCACCTTGCAACCTTTTATAGTTATGCATACAATTATGTCATTGTGAGTGAAGATGTATGAATGAGATATTTTGTTCATAGCCTTGATGGAGAGGCTAGGAAAAGGTTTAGGGCCTTGGATCCTGGATCTATTGATGGGATTGAAGCCCTATATGATGCATTCTTAAGACATTGGGGGGATAAAAAATATTTCTTTTACCATATTACAGAGTTTGGATCACTTAAGAAAGAAGTAGGGGAATCTATTTCTGACTTTTCAAAGAGGTTTAATAAAATGTATATTAAGATTCTTGTTGATACTGAACCTACAGAAACCTCTGCCAAAATTACTTATGCTAGTTATTTTGACCTTGATTTCTGCCTCCTGTTAAGAGAAAGAAGAGCTACTTCCTTGGCTCATATGAAAGATGCAGACTTGGAAGTGGAATCCAATATAATGGAAGTTGACAAACTTGGGAGTAAGGCTAATAGATATAGGGGAAAGGGGAGTTTCGAAGCTTCAACCTCTGGTTCCTCTACTTCCCACCCTCAAGTAGACGAATTGACCAAGCTGATAAAGTCACTTTCTATTGAGGTGGAAAGGTTGAAAGTGGAAGGAAATCAAAGATATAGGAATCCCCCTAATGATGAAAACAAGGGTAACTTCAAAAGACCAAATAACGCCCCTCAGATTATCCAAAGAGATCAAATAAATAGGGATAGGGATGATCAGAGAATCCAAGCCCCTCTCCAAAATAATCTTGTTACTGATGAGGATGGAGAGGAAGAAGAGGTTAACCATGAAATCCATTGTCTTGGAGACACCTCCTCATTTTACCATTTAACCCAATATGCATACGAGGAGTATCTCATGGACAACCAACTAAATGAGATGAGTAAAGGGGAGAATACTAGTAGTAGTCCAAATAAATGTAACCTTAGGTCCAAAAATAAAGAAGTGAAGTATGACATTCATGATCAGCCCATCGGAGAAGAAAATTAAAAATCTTGCTAAAGATGTATCAGACAGTGGCAAAGATAAGAAGGCACATAACCCCCCACCAGTGGTCAAAAGACCTTCCCTACAAATCCTTGTCCCAGAAGTGAAAGATATTTTGAAGCTTCCTTCCTCTTTTAGCATCGAACATGAGATTCAAAAGATTAGGATCCCTGTACCTTTTTTGGAGTTGATAAAAATGCATAATTTAAAGAATATATTTCCAAAATGTTGCAACCTGAACCCTCCTCAAATGCCACTGATTCGATAAATCTCCAAGATGAAAAGACAACAATCATCTTAGCTCTTTTGATAGAATATAGAGATAATTCATCCCCTCCCTTCTATACATCACTGAACATACATGACAAGGTGTTTCATAACTGTTTGATGGACTCAGGGGCATCTCATAATATCATGCCCAAAACTATCATGGATGAACTTGGATTAGAAATCACAAAGACTTACCATGACTTGTATTATTTTGACTTTAGGAAAGTGAAGTGTCTTGGGGTTATCAAAGATCTAGTTGTGACCTTTTTTCAGTTGCCCATGAAAAGTGTGGTCATGGATATCATGGTGGTTGATGTTCCCCCCAAGTTTGGCATTCTCTTGTCAAGATATTGGATAAAAAGACTTGGGGGAACCTTGCATATGGACCTCACATATGATACTATTCATGTGTTTGGGGGGAATCATAGAAGACTTTACAGGGAAGCTCAGTTGGCCAACATTATTAGTGACGAAGAAAACCCCACCAACCATCCCATTTTTGCACTTGATATTGATTTGGGATCCAGTTTATTGCATCTCACTGGTGCTCCTGAACCTCCTCTTGAAATCAAAAAACAATCCATTACCTTTTGTGAATATTCTCCTCCAATCACTTATGTTTGGAATATTTTCTTTGATGGAGCCTCTTATAGGGAAGGTGTTGGTGCTGGAGTGGTATTTGTTTCGCCTACTCAAGAGACTATATCTTTGTCCTACAAGTTAGAATTTGAAACTACCAATAATGTGGCAGAGTATGAAGCTCTTGTTTTGGGTTTGAGTGATGCAAAAGACATGGGGATTCAAGAAATATTAGTGTTTGGGGATGCTGAATTAATAGTCCATCAAATCAAAATTCTTTATCAAGCTAAGAACCCTAGGCTATGAACTTATAGAAATGAAGTGTGGGACCTGGTTGACAATTTTTTCTTAGCTTTCAACATTTCACTTATTCCAAGAGAAGAAAATACCATGGTTGATTCTTTGCCTAATTCAATAATTAATTTCAGAGTCCCCTTGTCACCTAAACTAAAGTATGATGTATAAGTGAGATATAGACCCTCCATACCTGACAATGTCAAGCATTGGAAATTATTTGAGGATGATATTGAGGTCAAAATATTCCTTGAGACTGTTGATGATTTTTCTGCATTACATATTGATCAAGATCATGATTCTGAAAGTAATCCTCATGCTGATGTTTTCCTAAACAAAATTGCTAATCATCATATTGTTCAATTGCCTAGCAATTATATTCCAAAGGGAGTAGTTCCTTTGGAAAGACTATTTGACAGGAATGATGTGGTAGTGAAAGTTAAGGGCTCAACTGATGATGCTAATGTAACTGAGTGCAATATTGGTACAGAGAAGATTCCAAAATTTGTCAAGTTGTCAAGAAGCTTGTCAGGGGAACAAAGAGATGAATATGTTGAATTGTTAAGAGAATTTGTTGTTGTGTTTTCTTGGACTTATGAAGATCTCAGAACATATGACATAAGTATCATTGAACATAAGATCCCATTGAAGGAAGAGGCCAAACCATTTAGGAAAAAATTGAGACAAATAAATCCTATGCTACTACTTATTATGGAGAAAGAGGTAAAAAATCATTTGGATGCCAATATTATCATTCATTTGAGGTATTTTGAATGGGTATCCAACCTGGTTCTAGTGAGAAAGAGGAATGGAGAAATCAGACTTTGTGTCAATTTCTGGAACCTGAATAGAAGCTCTAAGAAGGATAATTACCCCTTGCCAAAGATGGAGCATATATTGCAGATGGTGATAGGTGCATCTAGGATCTCCATGATTGATGGATTTTCTAGCTACAATCAGATCTTTTTCCTGCCTGGATACAAAGACAAGACAACCTTCACTATTCCTTGGGGTACATTTATGTATGTTAATATGCCCTTCGGATTGATGAATGCAGGGGTGACCTTTCAGAGAGAAATGAACATAGCCTTTATTGGAGAAAAGGATAGGTTTGTATTCATCTATCTAGATGACATCAAAATATTCTCCAGGTTTGATAAAGAGCATTGTTATCATCTAAGGAGGGTTTTCCTAAAGTGAAGAAAATTTGGTCTCTTTTTAAATCCCAAAAAATAATTATTTTCCATGAAGGAGGGAAATTTTTTGGGACACATAGTATCAATTGAGGGGGTCAGGATTGATTCAAGTAGGGTAGAGGCTATCCAAACCTTGTCACTCCCTAGATCCAAGAAATAAGTTCAGTCTTTCTTGGGGAAAATTAATTTTTTGAGAAGGTTTGTTTCAAATTATGATGAATTAGTAAAGTATATTACAACCATGTTGAGGAAAGGAAATGAAATCAAATGGACTATTGAATCTCATGATTCTTTTGATAAAATAAAGAAGACCTTAACTGAAGCACCTGTTCTCATCAGTCCTGACTACTCCAAAGATTTTCTGATTTTTTCCTTTTCTTCATTTGACACAATAACAACTATTTTATTGCAGAAGAATGTTGAAGGACTAGAGCAGCCCATTGCCTTTTTCAGTAGGTCATTGAGATATGATGAAATAAAATATGACATCATCGAAAATAAGGCCTACGCTTTGGTTAAATCCCTCAAGGATTTCAGGTTCTATGTTCTTCATTCAAGATTCATTGCATATGTCCCTTTAGATTCTGTGAAGGAGATTCTCATTCAGCATTACATAGACGGAAGAAGGAGCAAGTGGATTGCTAAAATACTTGAATTTGATCTTCAAATAAAGCCCACCAAATTGGTTAAAGGCCAAGGTTTAGCTAGGTTGCTGGCTTAATCTAATTGCAAAGCGTTGGGGGTTAATTTCATCAAATCTTGCTCATAAAATCAGCAAGTTGAGTTATCTGATAAAGTTTCTCAAGTCATCCCTCCATTGGAAGAATGTGCTTGGTACAAGGACATTATATTTCTTCTGCAAAATTTGCAGCCTCCTCATGGTATGGAGAAAAGAAAGGTAAGAGCTTAGAAGCTTAAATCAATTAAATATTGTCTTATTGATCAAGTCTTGTATTGGAAAGACTCTCTAGGAGTGCTTTTGAGATGTTTGGGCCCACAGGAAACCCAAAATATTATGTCCAATTTTCATGACAATTTATGTGGGGAACATCACTTCTAGAGAACTACAACCTACAAGATTCTCAGGGCTGGGTATTTCTGGCCTAGTCTATTCACCAATGTTTGTGCAAATATCAGGGCTTGTGTTAAGTGTCAAAAATTCTCTGTAAATCAGCAACTCACATCGTTTCCATTAAAGAATGTGGTAGCTTCAAGGCCCTTTCAGCAGTGGGGCCTAGATTTTATTAGGGAAATTCATTCTGCTTCAAGTGGTCAGCATAGGTTGATCTTGACTACCATGGATTACTTTACCAAGTGGATAGAATCCATTCCCGCAAGGAGTGCCTCCCACAAGGTGATCATTGGTTTTCTTGAGGATATTATGGCAAGATTTGGTTTTCCGAACAAGATTGTCACTGCCAATGTTGCATCTTTCAAGGTTGAACCATTGATCTGGTTTTGTGAATAGTTTGGAATCACATTGATTCACCTTACTTTTTACTACCCCCAAGGGAATGGACTAGAAAAATCCTCTAACAAGAGCCTTATAAAGATCATCAAGAGATTTTTAGAGGAACAAAAAATCATGGGATTCAAAGCTCAATTTGTTTTTGTGGGATGATAGAGTGAAAACAAAGAGGTCTCTTGGTGTCTCTTCTTTTCATCTTGTATATGGAGTTGAGGCCATTTTTTCTTCTCAACTTTCCTTGCCTGTGGAAAATTCTTCCAAGACTGCCAAGGAGAACCTGATGATATGATCAGAAGAATACAACAACTGGTAGAAGTGCAACAAACTAGGGATCAACTACTAGACAAAGCACATGACTATCAACAAAAGATCAAGCACGCCTTCGACAAGAAGCTAAGAAACGAGGATTTCCAGCTGGCATATATAGTACTCAAATGGGATGCACCCAAGCAGGACAAAGGAAAGCACAATAAATTCAAATCCTTGTAGATTAGGCCATTCAAAATATCTGAAGTATTTTTAAATAATACTTACAGGTTGAAGAATTTGGAGGATGCTGAAGTTTTTGGTGGCCCTGTAAATGGGCATTTTCTGAAAAAATTACTTGTTTGAGCCATGAGTGGCTTTCATGTCATTGTAAATATCATTCTCCTTTTTGTTTTAATAATTGACTCCATATCCCAATGAAGCCCCTGAATCTACTACCCAAGACTCTGAAATATTATCTACAGAAAGAATCAAAGCATCTTCTAACACATCACATGTTACATTTTCTTCCTGATTTCTCTCTTGTTGTCCATCTCTTTGTTTCTTTGGAGCTCTGCAGTCTTTCTTTAGATGTCCTTTCTTCACATAATTCCAGCACTCTATCTTTCGAAGTCTGGATTTGGATCTGCCCTTCCTAGAATTCCCACGGTTCCCGAAACCCTTTCCTCTATCCTTTTGTCCTCCTCTGTTCTCCATGTTCAACGCATCTCCTGATGTCTCACCTGTGCTTTTCTGTCACATTTCCTCACTAAGTATAACACCAACAACATCATCAAATTTTAAAGCATTTGGACCAGAGACAGAGTTACTTACAACCATGACCAAGCCGTTCTAGCTTTCTGGCAATGAGCAAAAGATTAGAAGAGCCCTGACCTCATCATCAAAGTCCACTTTTACAGAACTTAGTTGATTAGTAACCATATTAAAATCATTTAAATGATCTGCAACAGACTCACCTTCTGACATCTTCATATTAAATAATCTCTTGATTAGAAATACCTTATTGGACGCCGAGGGTTTTTCATACAATTTGGCCAATGCGTCCATCAAACCCTTTGTTGTCTTTTCTCTGGAAATATTGAAAGCCACCGATGTTGCCAAGATCAACCATATCGTTCCTAGAGCCTTTCTGTCAAGAATCTCCCATTCTTCATCCTTCGTAGCCGTCGACTTCTTTTCTATTCCCCCCAATGGTAGGAATAGATCCTTCTGATATAAATAGTCTTCCATCTACATCTTCCATAATTGGTAGTTTTGGTCGTTAAATTTCTCGACCCTAAACTTTCCATCTTCTGACATTGCTCCCACTCGAACCAGGAACCCTCTTTTTCTGCGAGTTACCTTTCGCTCTGATACCAGTTGTTAGAAAAATAGGACCATGGAGCAATAAAATAAAACAAATGTGGAAACAAAACACAAAAGATACATAATACAATAGAGACACAGATTTACATGGTTCACCCAGTGTGGGCTATGTCCACCAGAGAAATTTCCAGGTCCTTCCTTTATTATTATCCATCATATGAAGGGATACAACCTACAAAAAACCCACTGTAACTTCCTCTTCTTTCTCTCACAGTATCCTATCTCAAAATACAATATTCGCCATCAACCATAGCCAGAATACATTTCCTCCATAAAAGAGGGTTTCCTTCTAGGGCAAGAAACCCTAACATAATCTCTATCGTTAGATCTGCGACCTTATAATGAATGGTCTAGATTTACAATGAAATTACAATATACATTTACAAGGCAATTTTTCCTTTGGGGGTTTCACCCCCGAACCTCTGATGGGGGCTCGCTTTCCCCCAGACCCCCCTAGCTGGGGGGATAGCCCCCCCGGACCCTGCAGAGGGGGTACCCCCCCTCTGCACTCCCCCGCATGGAAGAGTGTACATAATTCTGGGGTATAAATACTTCATGGGGTATAAACACGACTAAAAGTAAAAGACCTCTGAATCAAGAAGATAATTAGGATCCACAACCAACACTCCCTAGTCTGTTGCACTTATACCAGATGTTGTATTCTTGTGATCATATCATCAGGTTCTCCTTGGTAATATTGGAAGAATTTTTCCATAGGAAAGGCAATATGAGAAGGAAATATGGCCTCAACTCCATACATAAGATGAAAAGGAGAGACATGAAGAGACCTCCTTGTTGTCACTCTATCATCCCACAAAGCAAATTTGAGCTTTGAATCCCATGCTTTCTTGTTTTCCTCTAACAATATTTTGATGATATTTATAAGGCTCTTGTTAGAGGACTCTTCCAGACCATTCCCTTGGGGATAGTAAGGAGTAGAGTGAACTAATGTGATTCCAAACTGTTCACAAAATTGGATCAATGGTTCATCCTTGAAAGATGCAGTATTATCAGTGACAATCCTATTCAGACAACCAAATCTTGCCATAATATCCTCAAGAAAACCAACTATTACCTTGTGGGAAGCACTCCTTATGGGGATGGCTTCTGTCCACTTGGTAAAGTAATTTGTGGCAGTCAAGATCCACCTGTGATGACCACTTGAAGCAGGATGAATTTCCCCAACAAAATCTAGGCCCCACTGCTGAAAGGGTCCTGAAGCTACCATGGGCTTCAATGGAAAAGACTTGAGCTGATGTTTCCCGAGATTTTTTTACACTTAAAACAAACCCTGATCTTTTCACACACATCAGTGAATATACTAGGCCATAAATATCTATCCCTGATAATCTTATAGGTTGTGGTTCTCCAGAAGTGATGCCCCCCCACATAAACTGTCATGAAAATCAGACATAATCTTTTGGGCTTCCTGTGGGTCTAAAAATATCAAAAGAACACCTAGAGGATCTTTCCAATACAAGACTTGATCAATGAGACATTATTTAATTTATTTAATCTTTAAATATCTTACCTTTCTCTTCTCCATACCATCAGGAGGCTGCAACTTTTGTATAAAAAATATAATGTCCTTGTACCAAGCACATCCAACCAATGGAGGGTTGACTTGAGAACCTTTATTAGACAACTCAGCCTGTTGATTTTCTAAGCAAGTGTTGATGAAATTAACACCCAAAGATTTGCAATTATAGTCAGCCAACAGTAGAGCTAAAACTTGGCCTTTAACCAATTTGGTGGGTTTTATTTCAAGATCAAATTCAAGGATTTTGACAATCCACTTGCTCCTTCTTCCGCCTATGTCAGGATGAATGGGAATCTTCTTCATAGAAGATGAAGGGACATATGAAATGACACTTTTTCCATGATGTCATAGAACTATTTTTCCATGATGTCATATTTTATCTCAGCATCTCTCAATGCCCTGCTGAAAAAGGCAATAGGCTGCTCTAGCCCTTCAACATTCTTCTGCAATAAAACAACTGCTACTGTATCAAATGAAGCTAAGGAAAAAATCAGAAAATATTTGGAGTAGTCAGGAATGATGCGCATAGGTCCTTCAGTCAAGGCCTTATTTATTTGATTGAAATAATTATGAGATTCAACAGTCCATTTGATTTCATTCCTTTCCTCAACATGGATGTAATATATTTTACCAATTCAACAAAATTAGAAACAAGCCTTCATAAGAAATTAATCTTCCCCAAGAAATATTGAACTTATTTCTTGGATCTAGGGAGTGAAAAGGTTTGGATGGATTCTACCCTTATTGAATCAATCCTTACCCCCTCAGCTAATACTATGTGCCCCAATAATTTTCCCTCCTTCATGGAAAACAATGACTTTTTGGGATTTAAAGAGAGACCAAATTTTCTGCATTTCAAGAATACCCTTTTCAAATGGTCATAATGTTCTTTATCAGATTGTGATAACACTGTTATGTAATCCAAATAAATGACCACAAACTTATCCTTCTCTCCAATAAAAGCTATGTCCATGGCTCGTTGAAAGGTCGCCCCTGTGTTCATCAATCCAAAGGGCATCTTGATGTACATGAATGTACCCCAAGGAGTAGTGAAGGTTGTCTTCTCTCTTTCTTTAGGACAGAAAAAAATCTGATTGTAGCAAGAAAAGACATCAATCATGGACATCCTAGATGAACCTTTCACCTTCTATAATATGTGCTCCATCTTTGGCAAGGGGTAATTATCCTTCTTAGAGATTCTGTTCAGGTTTCAGAAATTGACACAAAGTCTGATTTCTCCATTCCTTTTTCTCACTGGGACCAGGTTGGATACCCATTCAGAATAACTCAAAGGAATGATAATCTGGGCATCCAAAATCGTTTTTACCTCTTTCTCCATAATAAGCAGCATCATAGAATTTATTTGTCTCAATTTCTGCCTAAATGGTTTGGCCTCTTCCTTCAATGGGATCTTATGTTCAATGAAACTTGTGTCATATGTTTTGAGATATTCATATGTCCAGGAAAACACATCAAAAAACTCTTTTAATAGTTCATCATATTCAACCCTTTGTTCCCTTGACAAGTTGCTTGACAACTTGACAAATTTTGGATCCTTCTCTGTACCAATATTTCACTTAGTTACATCAACATCATCAGTTGAACCTTTAACCTTCACTACCACATCATTCCTGTCAAATAGTATTTCTAAAGGAACTAGACCCTTTGGAATATGATTGGTAGGAAACTGGACAATATGATGATTGGCAATTTTGTTTAGGAAAACATCAACATGAGGACTACTTTCAAAATCATGATCTTGGTCAATATGCAATGCAAAAAACTCACCAACAGTCTCAAGCAATATTTTGATCTCAAGATCATCCTCAAACACTTTCCAATGCTTCACATTGTCAAGTATAGAGGGTCTATATTTCACTTCTACATGATACTTGAGTTTAGGTGGGAAATGGACTCTGAAATTACTTGTTGAAACAACCAAAGAATCAGCCATGGTATTCTCTTCTCTTGGAATAAATGAAATGTTGAAAGCTAAGAAAAAAATGTCAACCAAGTCCCACACTTGATTTCTATAAGCTCTTAGCCTAGGGTTCTTAGCTTGATAAAAAAATTTGATCTGATGAACAATTATTTTAGCATCCCCAAACACTGATATTTCTTCAATCCCCATGTCTTTTGCATCCCTCAAACCCAAAACAAGAGCTTCATACTCTGCCACATTATTGGGAGTTTCGAATTCTAACTTGTAGGGAAAATATATAGTCTCTTGAGTAGGAGAAACAAAGACCACTCCAACACCAACACCTTCCCTAGAAGAGGCTCTGTCAAAGAACATCTTCCAAACATAAGCAATTGGAGGAGAATATTCACAAAAGGTAATGGACTATTTTCTAATTTCAAGAGGAGGTTCAAGAGCATTAGTGAGTTGCAATAAATTGGATCCCAAATCAGTATCAAGTGCAAAAATAGGATGGTTGGTGGGGTTTTCTTTGTCACTAATAATGTAGGCCAACTAAGCTTCCCTATAAAGTCTTCTATGATCCCTCCCAAACACAGGAATAGTATCATATGTGAGGTCCATATGCAAGGTTCCCCCAAGTATTTTTATCCAATATCTTGACAAGAGCATGCCAAACGTGGGGGGAACATCAACCACCACAATATACATGACCACACTTTTCATGGGAAATTGAAACAAGGTCACAACCAGATCTTTGATAACCTCAAGACACTTCAATTTCCTAGAGTCAAAAGAATATAAGTCATGGTAAGTCTTTGTGATTTCTAATCCAAGTTCATCCATGACATTTTTGGGCATGAGATTATGAGATGCCCCTGATTCCATCAAACAGTTATGCAACACATTGTCATGTATGTTCAGTGATCTATAGAAGGGAGGGGATGAATCATCTCTATATTCTATTAAAGGACCTAAGATGACCATTGGCTATTCATCTTGGAGATTTACCAAATCAGTGGCATTTGAGGAGGGTTCAGGTTGCAACATTTTGGAAAGATATTATTTAAATTCTTCATTTTGTATCAACTCCAAAAAAGGTACAGGGATCCTAATTTTTTGAATCTCATGATCAAAGCTAAAAGAGGAAGGAAGATTCAAAATCTCTTTCACTTCTAGGACAGGGATTTTGAGGGCAGGTCCTTTGACCACTGGCGGGGGGTTCAATGCCTTCTTATGTTTTTCGTTGTTTGCTACATCTTTAGTAGGCTTCTATGCTCTGTTGGGATGATCAGGAATGCCAGACTTCCCTTAGTTCTTTTTGGACCTGAGGTTATATTTATTTGGACTGCTACTGGTCTTCTCCCCTTTACATGAGAGACTCCTCATATGTAGATTGGGTTAAATTGGGAAATGAGGAGGTGTCTACGAGAAAATGGATTTCAGGGTCAACCTCTTCTTCCTTTCCATCGTCATCAGTAACTAGATTATTTTGGAGAGGGGCTTGGATTCTCTGATCATCCCTATCCTTGTTTATCTGATCTCTTTGGATAATTTGAGGGGAGTTATTTGGTCTTTTGAAGTTACTCCTATTTTCAGAGTTAGTTTCAACCTTTCCACCTCAGTAGAAAGTGACTTTATCAGCTTTGATAATTCATCTACTTGAGGGTGGGAAATAGACAAACCAGAGGTTGAAGCTTCAGAACTCCACTTTCCTCTGTCTCTATTAGCCTTGCTCCTAAGTTTGTCAACTGCCAATATATTGGATTCCACTTCCAAGGCCACATATTGCATATGATCCAAGGAAGTATCTCTTCTTTCTCTTAATAGGAGGCATAAATCAGGGTCAAAAGCACTAGCATAAGTAATTTTGGCAAAGGTTTATGTAGGTTTAATCTCATCAGGAATCTTATTGTACATTTTATTAAACCTTTTTGAAAAGTCAGAAACAGATTCCCCTTATCCTTTCTTAAGTGATCCAAACTCTATAATATAGTAAAGGAAATATTTTTTATCCCCCAAATGTCTTAAGAATGCATCATCTAGGGCTTCAATCCCATCAATAGATCTAGGATCCAAGGCACTAAACCATTTCCTAGCCTCCCCATCAAGGCTATGAAAAAAAATCCTCATCCACACATCTTGATTCACAATGACATAATTTCCTGCATAACTATAAAAGGTTGCAAGGTGTTCCTCTGTAGTTATGTCTCCCTCACCCGTGAACTTAGGAAACGTTTTAAGGTAGCCACTAGTTGGAAGAGCGTTCAGAGGCTGAGGAAGGACAAGAGGGGCATATCTAGCAGCCATTATGGCATCCATTCTGTTTCTAGGAGGATTAGCACCTGTCATCAGGATGTGAACTAGAGGAGAACCAGGAGGGGATGGAGTTTGAACAGGGGAGACTGGAACTGTGTTTCTGGGAGAAAGGGGAAACAACTGAGGATTTGGAGAAAAGGCTACAGGGATTGAGGGAACAAAGGTTTCTTCCTCTATGAATGCAACAACTCTAATAGGAGGAGGAGTGGTAAAGCGTGGAGTAGGAAAATCTTATAAATTCATGGGTTTAAAACACTGTACAAATTCATGGGAAACATGGGTGTCAAATCTTTCTCCTTCAATACGAGACTAGGATAGGAGAAATTAACAGGAAAACTCCCAAAATTTAAAATTCTGGAAACTCCAACATGTGGTAAAATAGGAGAATGAGAAGCAACTACTGTATTTTTTAAAGAAGGATTATGAAAATTACCAGAGTACCAGGTATAGTAGTTGAAGCTCCTTCTCGAGGGGCCTTTCCTTTTCTAATAATTTTCTCAGGGTCAGCTTCAGGCATTGCTAGAGGAAGTTGTGGAGTAGACCTTGTGTGTCTGCCTTTCAGAGCCACAACTGAAATAGTGGAGTCACCAGGTGCAAGTTGTAATCTTTGATGTACCGAGTTATAATGCACCTTCAGAACCAGTAAGCTTTGTCGTTCAATCCTAGGGAAATGTCTTCAATTCGTTCCCCGGCAATGGTGCCAAGAAATGTTAGCACTGAGAGCCACCCTTTGATTGTATAGAAGGTAACCCCATTACCCATCCGGTTATCTGTCACAATGAGTAATATTAAAGAGGTTAAATGGATAAGACTCAAGCTAATATCATTTCAACTCAGAAAACTAGACTAGCACGCACAAGCAATTGAGGTCTTGGTCAACTTCAGTCAGTAAGTTGTAGTAAAGGTGAGTAGTGTTAGAAAAACAGGACCGTGGAGCAATAAAATAAAACAAATGCGGAAACAAAACAAAGAAGATACACAATAAAATAGAGACACGGATTTACGTGGTTCATCCAGTGTGGGCTATGTCCACTAGAGAAATTGTCAGGTCCTTCCTTTATTATTGTCCAGCATATGAAGGGATACAACCTACAACAAACCTGTTGTAACTTCCTCTTCTTTCTCTCACAGTCTCCTATCTCAGAATACAATATTTTCCATCATCCATAGCTGTAATACATTTCCCTCATAAAATAGGGTTGCCTTCTAGGGAAAAAACCATAACATAATCTCTACCGTTAGATCTGTGACCTTATAATGAACGGTCCAGATTTACAATGAAATTACAATATACATTTACAAGGCAATTTTTCCTTCGGGGGCTTCGCCCCCGAACACCCCCTTGCCCCCAGACCCCCCAGCCAAGGGGATATCCCCCCCAGACCCCACAGAGGGGGTACCCTCTGCACTCCCCTGCGTGGA
Source organism: Picea engelmannii (assembly GCA_009831015.1). Classification (NCBI taxonomy): domain Eukaryota; kingdom Viridiplantae; phylum Streptophyta; class Pinopsida; order Pinales; family Pinaceae; genus Picea; species Picea engelmannii. Next base: position 594,639 of record ML781369.1, on the reverse strand, counting down.
AGAGTCTACATACTTATGGGGTGTAAATACTTCATGGGGTATAAACACGACTGAAAGTAAAATACCTTTGAATCAGGAAGATAATCAGGCTCCACAACCAACAATCTCCCACTTGGAGACTGATCTCAACAACTCCATCGTTGTTGTATATGTTGGACTCTGAACCTTCTTGGACCTGGAAAATTCCTCATCTTCATCTTCATTCTTGAGGACCAACTGAAACTGAGCAGGAACTTAGTTTCTCCCTGGTTGCTCCCTTTGTTAACATGTCTGCAAGATTCTGGCTAGTGTGTATCTTTTCCAACTTCAAATGTCCATCTTCTAAGGTGGATCGTATGAAGTGGTACCTCAACTGTATATGATTAGTATTCGAATGGAAGGATGAGTTCTTTGCAATATGAATGGAACTCTCACTGTCACAATACAACCTGGTATTCTCTTGCTTCTTTCCCAATTCCTCCATAAACTTTTGTAACCAAATCATCTCTTTACTAGCCTTTGTAGCAGCAACATACTCTGCCTCTATTGTTGAAAGTGCAACAACCTTTTGCAGTTTTGAAATCCAACTTACTATTGTTCCACCTATAGTAAACACATACCCTATGGTACTCCTCTTGCTATCTTTATCACCTGCCATATCTGAATCAACATATCCTTGTAGAACAGTTTCTGAACCTCCAAAACATAATGCATGATTAACAATACCTCTCAATTATATGAGAATCCACTTTATTGCCTCCCAATGTTCTTTACCTGGATTGTTCATATATCTTCTCACAACTCCCACTGCATGTGCAATATCTGGTCTTGTGAAAACCATTGCATACATCAAGCTGCCAATTGTTGATGAATATGGGACCCTGGACATGTATTCTATCTCCTCCTGTGTCTTGGGAGACATCTCCTTAGTTAATTTGAAATGGTTGGACAAAGGTGTACTAACTAGTTTTGCATTCTGCATTCTAAACCTCTCCAACACCTTCTCTGTGTACTCACCCTGAGACAATGTCAGTTTGCGATTTTTCATGTCTCTTGTTATTCTCATACCAAGGATTTTTTTTACAGCACCCAAATTATTCATCACAAATGAATTGGCTAATTTCTTCTTGAGCACATTTATATCCTACATATTAGACCCTGCAACAAGCATGTCATATACATACAATAGAAAGATAATAAAGCTTCCATTTTCTAGCTTTTTAAAATAAACACAGTGATTAGAATGACATCTATTATAACCCTATTCTGTCATAAACTTGTCAAACTTCAGATACCACTGCCTTGGAGATTGCTTTAGGCCATATAATCTCTTCTTCAACTTTCATACCAAATTCTCCTTCCCTTTGACCTCATACCCCTGTGGATGCTACATATAAATCTCTTCCTCCAAATCCCCATGGAGAAAAGTATTTTTTACATCTAACTGTTCAAGATGCAAATATTCTACAGCCACAAGAATCAAAATAGTTCTAATTGAAGTCATTTTAACAACAGGAGAAAATATTTCATCAAAATCTATACCTTTTTTTTGTGCAAACCCCTTTACAACAAGTCTAGCCTTGTACCGCTTTTCTCCTCCATTTTATTCCTTCAACTTGTAAACCCATTTATTCTGCAATGCTCTTTTTCTTGCAGAAAACTGAACCAAGTCCCAAGTATGGTTATTTACCAAGGAATCCATTTCCTATTTCATGCCTTGCTCCCACTTCCTTTTGGTGTCTGCCTGCATTACCTCTTCATAACATTTTGGTTCACCAGAATCAGTCAACAATAAATAATACAATGAAGGAGAGTATCGTTCAGGGGGTATACTTAACCTGGTAGATTTTCTAACAACACTTGCAGGTGTTTGAGGTACCTATTTCTCCTGTTGTTGTACATTTTGATTTTTTGGTTCCTTTGGAATTTCTTTTTCAGTGATCTCATCAAGCACTGTGTATTCTTGTTTTCCTTTTTCCTGTTTCTTTCTCTAAAACTGATCTGTGTACATGACCTTCTCATTGAATATGACATCTCTACTCCTAATGATTTTGTTCTTTTCATAATCCCATAAGCGATAACCAAAATCATTAACACCATATCCAATAAAGGTACACTTCTTGGATTTTGCCTCAAGCTTTGTTCTATTTTCTTTATCAATATGGACAAATGCTTCACAACCGAAAGTTTTCAAAAAAGAATATTTTACCTTTTTACCTGTCAATTCCTCCTCTAGAATTCTACCATCCAAAGAGCTTGAAGGTCCTCTATTTATTAATTAAACAACAATATCTACAACATCTGCCCAAAAATGTAAGGACAAACCAGAATGCAATCTCATACTCCTTGCACGCTCCATGATTGTCCTGTTCATCCTCTCCGACACACCATTTTCTTGTGGTGTTCTTGGAAATGTCTTCTCTCTACGAATCCCATGGTATGAACAGTAATCATCAAACTCCTTGCTGCAATATTCACCTCCATTATCTGATCTGAGACACTTCAATTTTTTTCATGTCTCATTCAAAACCAAATCTTTCCATTTCTTAAAAGTAGGAAAAACATCAGATTTTTGTCGAATGCAATAAACCCAAGTTTTTCTAGTTGCATCATCAACAAAAGTAACATAATAATGAGAGCCACCAAGAGATGATACTTGAGCTGGTCCCCATACATATGTATACACAAAATTTAACCTTTCACTCTTCTTTTCTTTTCCGACTCTTAGAAATCTGACTCTCTTATGTTTTCCATAAACACAATGCTCACAGAAGTCCAAATCAATTTGTTTAAGATCTGGCAACAAATTTCTTTTGTGAAGTATCTACATCTCCTTCTCAGTCATGTGTCCAAGCCTATGATGCAATAATGTTGTATCCACTCCTATAGAAGCTAAAGAGATAGAAGAGTTAGTATTACCAGTACATAAATACAATGTACCTACCTTCTCTCCTTTCACTATCACCATTGATCCTTTCATGACCTTCCACGTCTTATCTGTAAATATGGATATACAACCTTCACTTGCCAACTACCCTGTTGAAATTAGATTTTTCCTTAAATGTGGAACATGTCTTACCTCTTTCAACAACCATTGGTTTCCATTGTGTTGCTTTATTTTTACCTTTCCCATTCCAACAATTTTGCATGGTGCATCGTCACCCAAATGAACCTATCCAAAATCACCTTGAAAGTAATCTAGAAAATGTTTCCTATGGGGTGTGGCATGAAATGAAGCCCCTGAATCTACTACCCAAGACTCTGAAATATTATCTATAGAAAGAATCAAAGCATCTTCTAACACATCACCTGTTACATTTGCTTCCTGATTTCTCTCCTCCTGTCCATCTCTTTGTTTCTTTGGAGCTCTGCAATATTTCTTCAAATGTATTTTCTTCCCACAATTCCATCACTCTATCTTTCAAAGTCTGGATTTGGATCTTCCCTTCCTAGAATTCCCACGGTTCCCGAAACCCTTTCCTCTATCCTTTTGTCTTCCCCTGTTCTCCATGTTCAATTCATTTCTTGATGTCTCACCTGTTCTTTTCTGTCGCATTTCCTCACTAAGGATAACACCAACAACATCATCAAATTTTAAAGTATTTGAACCAGAGACAAAGTTACTTATAGCCATGACCAAGCCTTTCCATATTTTTGGCAATGAGCACAAGATTAGAAGAGCCCTGACCTCATCATCAAAGTCAACTTTTACAGAACTTAGTTGATTAGTAACTATATTAAAATCATTTAAATGATCTGCAATAAACCCACCTTCCGAAATCTTCATATTAAATATTCTCTTCATTAGAAATACCTTATTGGATGCCGAGGGTTTTTCATACAATTTGGCCAATGCATCCATCAAACCCTTCGTTGTCTTTTCTTTCGAAATATTGAAATCCACCAATGCTGCGAGGCTCAGTCGTATCATTCCTAGAGCCTTTATGTCAAGAATCTCCCATTCTTCGTCCTTCGTAGCCGTCGGCTTCTTTGCTATTCCACCCAATGGTAGGAATAGATCCTTCTGATATAAATAGTCTTCCATCTACATCTTCCATAACTGGTAGTTTTGGCCATTAAATTTCTCGACCCTAAACTTTCCATCTTCCAACATTGCTCCCACTCGAACCAGGAACCCTCTTTTCCTGCAAGTTACCTTTCACTTTGATACCAATTGTTAGAAAAACAGGACCGTGGAGCAATAAAATAAAACAAATGCGGAAACAAAACATATAAGATACACAATACAATAGAGACACAGATTTACGTGGTTCACCCAGTGTGGGCTACGCCCACCAGAGAAATTGTCAGGTCCTTCCTTTATTATTTTCCAACATATGAAGGGATACAACCTACAACAAACTCGTTGTAACTTCCTCTTCTTTCTCTCACATTCTTCTATCTCAAAATACAATATTCGCCATCATCCATAACCATAATACATTTCCCTCATAAAATAGGGTTTCCTTCTAGGGCAAAAAACCCTAACATAATCTCTACCGTTAGATCTGCGACCTTATAATGAACGGTCCAAATTTACAATGAAATTACAATATACATTTACAAGGCAATTTTTCCTTTGGGGGCTTCACCCCCAAACCCCCGCTGGGGGCCCGCTTTCCCCCATACCCCGCAGAGGGGGTACCCACCTCTGCACTCCCCCGCATGGAAGAGTGTACATACTTTTGGGGTGTAAATACTTCATGGGGTATAAGCACATCTGAAAGTAAAATACCTATGAATCAGGAAGATAATCAGGCTCCACAACCAACAAGTAGTAGGAATACTTTGGTGAGGAAAATGTAGAGGTCTGTTGATCTAAAAATGAAGAAGACTTGAAAATCTTGAAATTATTGCAAGTAAATGTTATGTGTTAAAAGAAAGTGGATCAACTTTGAAACACATAAATTAAAGGATTACTCATGCAAAATACACATAGACAACAACGTAATCAATGAACATAAGAACATAAACACAACAATTGATAAAGGAGTTCACCCCTCTCTTGGGCTACATCTCCTGGTCCAGCTTCCAATGGATCATTATTATTAATTTCTCAAAGTGCTCAAAAATATGGCTTACAATGCTCAAACTGACCAACCGACTGCTCCAATGGCTTTAGAGCATCCAAAAACCCCTAGCTGGGCTTTTTCGTCACCTTAATCAGTCGAAAAACGAAGAAGTTAGGCCTCCTAGAAGTCCCCCCTTCAAGCTTACTGTCTTTGCATATACAAAACACACCCCTTCCAATGAACCTGGCACACACGCAATATATAGCGTAAAAACCTATCACCAGACGCAACCGCGCCAACAGTGTAAATTGTAGGACGGTTATGGGTGCGCTAGCCCCTAACCACCTAGCACCTGGGCACATGGGGGTCCATACGACCTCGCATTAAAACGAAAGGGATAACCGTTTTTCAAAGCCAACAGTTATATGCCAAGTGTCGGCGCATTAAAACCGTGCTAACCGTGGAACATCCCCACACGCTCTATGGAAAAGGTCACATGTCATGGGCCATGTGACCGGAGGCACAACCGCTTGCCATAAACCAAAACCCATGCGCTTTGCATTGTGGTTATATATAGAACCGGGGTTGGGCTCCATGTACAAAACCATCTCCCGTGCAAACAATATGGCATGGCCATATGTATAACATAATAAAACCTCGGGTCGGGGCTAAGCCCTGGCCCGACCCCCTGTCGAATCAAATGTTACATCAATTCAAATATTTTAAAATACATATAGATAACAAGGATCAACGTGTGACCCATTGGCACGATGAACTTTACCAAAGCTCTGATTGGTGTGGGAGGTCCGGGGTTCGAATCCCATGGACTCCATAATTTTGAACCAATAAACCATAAGCCAATAAAGGGGTGTCACGTGGCATCCCATGATTGGGCCACGTGGCACCCAATCACTTGACCAAACAATGCCACATGTCGAGATATCATTCACCCTCAACTTCCAACCAAAATCTACCACATCATCACATGCCACATCATCGTACGGTCATACGGCCCTGCCACGTCAGCTTGTATGGACCGTACAGTCAGCATCCTTTTTTTTGTCTGTTTGACATTTTGAACAGATTGCAATATCTCTCGCTCCCGACATTTGTTTGAGATGAAACAAGTTGTGTTGCGTTCGCAACGACGAGGCCTACACTCTCATCTAGTTTGAAGCGATTCCAAGAACTTTGAATTTTTGAGCAAAATTTGATCCCCTGATCACACCTCCCCATTAGGAATCTTTTGGACCTCCAAAATACTATTTTCAGTCTATGTGAAGATAAGGGTAAAGTTCCCTCACCCTTCAAACCTCAATCCACTTGGATTTTCTTGGATTCGTCCCTTTAAGACCAACTCGAAGATACTCCACATTCCCTCGTTTTGAAGTTCACATTTTCCTGTCAAGGATGGTGTCTTCATGCAGTTTTGTAAGATACTCTAGGGAAAAATCATCTATGGAAGGAATATGAACATGCTCTCCTTGATCGTCAATCAACGGAGGCTCATACAATTTCAAATTCTCAACATTAACAATTGCATACATCTGCATATAAGGAGGCAAATCTAAACGAAAGGCATTGTTACCAATCTTGTCGATAATCTTGAAAGGACCATATCGAATCGGTTTCAACTTTTTACCTTCTCCTTTAAGCCTCTCCTTGCTGATGTAAAGCCAAACTTCATCTCCAACTTGGAAACTGTTATCAACACGATGCTTGTCATGTCTCGTCTTGTACTTGTCCTGGCTCTTTTCCAACTTCTCTTGCACCACTTGATGTATCGACTGAATTTGTTCAATGAACGTTTCTTCCCTATCAATGTCATATTGACCATCGACAACAATATCCTTCCCAAAGATAAAATCTAAAGGAGACTTGGGCAAATAGCCAAAACATGCTTCAAATGGCGACGTTTGAGTCGAAGAGTGCTTATCTCGATTGTACGCATGTTGAATGTAGTGTAAATGCTCATCCCAAAGTTTAGGATGCTTGCTGCAATAAGTACGAAGAAGATGCACCACTGTACGATTTACCACCTCTGTCTGACCATCTGTTTGCGGATGAAAATATGTGCTCTTTTTAAGTTTGGTGTCCATGAGTTCCCATAAACTCGACCAAAAACTTCCAACAAATCGAGAATCCCGATCAGAAATAATGGACTTGGGCAATCCAAAATGCACCCAAACATTTTGAAAGAAAAACTGTGTCATTTGTTCTACTGTAACTTGCTTAGTACAAGGCATCAAAATACACATTTCGCTAAATCGATCAACCACAACATAAAGATAATCATGACTTCATCTCGACATAGGTAAACCACCTACAAAATCCATGAAAATACTTTCCCAAGGTCGAGAAGGAACTGGAAGTGGATTATACAAACCCAACTTTCGTTTGCTAGGTTTACTTGTGGCACACAACGAACATCCTCGAACATATCTCGAAACACTTTCATTCATTTTAGGCCAGTAGCAGTACCTTTGCAAATTAGCCACTGTCTTGCCTACACCAAAATGACCAGCAATAAGAGAAGAATG
>ML781369.1:568146-584893 GCA_009831015.1 Picea engelmannii | reverse complement strand
CCTTATGCCTTGAAGGGTTGGAGCCTTCACCTTGCGACAATATGTTCCTTTCCATCAAGATCTTCATCATCTCTCTCATCTCCATGATATCCTTTCTGAGATCTTCATCTTCTGCAGGAACACGTTCATGACTTTCTTCATGAACCATACTTGGTGAATGCCTCCATGAAACTTGCGGTGATTGTATATGCTTCCTCCTTGTTGGATAAGAACTTGGATCCACAAGTTGACCTTCTCCTCTTGTGAGTTTAAACCTTGTGAGCATCAGAAACAAACACTTGCAAAACAATCAAGTCTTCAAAAACCAGTGTTCTGATACCAACTTGATCTAAAAATGAAGAAGACTTGAAAATCTTGAAATTATTGCAAGTAAATGTTATGTGTTAAAAGCAAGTGGATCAACTTTGCAACACATAAATTAAAGGATTACTCATGCAAAATACACATAGACAACATCATAATCAATGAACATAAGCACATAAACACAACAATTGATAAAGGAGTTCACCCCTCTCTTGGGCTACATCTCCTGGTCCAGCTTCCAATGGATCATTATTATTAATTGCTCAAAGTGCTCAAAACCATGCCTTAAAATTCTCAAAATGATCAACTGATTGCTCCAATGGCTTCAGAGCATCCAAAAACCCCTAGCTAGGTTTTTTCGGCACCTCAATCGGTCGAAAAACGAAGAAGTTAGGCCTCCTGGAAGTCCCCCCTTCAAGCTTGTTGTCTCTGCATCTACAAAATGCACCCCTTCCAATGAACCTAGCACACACGCAATATATATTGTAAAAACCCAGCACTGGATGCAACTGCGCCAACGGTGCAAACTGTAGGATGGTTATGGGCACGCTAGCCCCTAACCGCCTAACACCTGGGCACATGGGGGTCCATACGACCTCGCGTTAAAACGAAAGGGCTAACCATTTTTCAAAGCCAACAGTTATACGCCAAGTGTCAGCGCATTAAAACCATGCTAATCGTGGAACATCCCCGCGCACTCTATGGCAAAGGTCACATGTCATGGGCCATGTGACCGGAGGCACAACCGCTTGACATAAACCAAAAACCACGCGCTTTTCATTGTGGTTATATATAGAACCGGGGCTGGGATCCGTGTATAACACCAACTCCCGCGCAAAAAATATGGCATGGCCTTATGTATAACATAATAAAACCTCAGGTCGAGGCTAAGCCCTGGCCCGACCCCCCGTCGAATCAAATGTTACATCAATTCAAATATTTTAAAATACATATAGCTAACAAGGATCAACGTGTGACCCATTGGCATGGTGGACTTTACCAAAGCTCTGATTGGTGTGGGAGGTCCGGGGTTCGAATCCCACGGACTCCATAATTTTGAACCAATAAACCATAAGCCAATAAAGGGGTGCCATGTGGCAGCCCATGATTGGGCCACGTGGCACCCAATCACTTGACCAAACAATGCCACGTGTCGAGATATCATTCGCCCTCAATTGCCAACCAAACTCTGCCACATCATCACATGCCACATCATTGTACGGTCGTACGGCCCTGCCACGTCAGCCTGTACGGACTGTACGGACTATACAGTCAACGTCCTTTTTTTTGCATGTTTGACATTTCGAACAAATTGCAATATCTCTCGCTCCTGATGTCCATTTGAGATTAAACAAGTTGCATTGGGTTCGCAACGACGAGGCCTACGCTCTCGTCCAGTTTGAAGCAATTCCGAGCACTTTGAATTTTTGAGCAAAATTTGATCCCCTGATCATCTGCTATGGACATCAGGTCTTCAAGTGGCCTAAGGAGAAAAAACTTCAAACACAAGTTCCTCTTGGATTCAAATTTTCAGGAAACTGAAGAGCATTGTAACATCACTATAATCAAACATCCATCATAATACATCTACAACAAACCATGTGAATTCTTCAATCATGAATAATTCAGTATCAGAGGAAAATAAGATGAAGAAGAAAGTTGACTTAAATTAGACAAGAAGTCTCAAATCAAGTTAGATAACTAGAGAACCTATATGCTTCATCAAAATGTTACAATGCAAGAGCCTTTCTCAACCATCCAAACTTAACAAAATCTCAAAACTACATATTTATACTTAGACTGACTACAAACACCAGAGGAGAGGTCGAGTCATGCATTCAAGGCTTCACTTCTGCATCTTCTCTACATATTGTGCATGCAGTCTTTCGTCATACATGAGCTCTTTCATCTTAACCTTCTCTGTCAGACTGCGCATGCAGCTCTCTGTCGGCCATGAGATCAGTTCTTCCAGTCCTTTATGTCTTTCCATTTATGTTGTGAGATGAGGTTTCAACCACCTCCCTCTCTTTCATTAACTACCTTCATCGGGACCAGGACGAGTAGAGTCAACTTGACACCTTGAAAACGTGTCAGCCTCACTCTGATATTTTCCACCTGTGTATTATTGGAACTTTGCAGAGAGAACTAGAAGACAGACATGGATGAGGATCATAGTGAGTGGGAAAGGTTCTTGGCACAAATTCACAGGCTGCAACGAGTGAGCAACGACCATGTGGAAGGATGCGACTGGAGAGCAGTGATCGGGACTGCGTGAGTGCAAGTACTTGGGGGCTGAGGTGTAAAGGCGCGAGGGGGATGTGGCAAGGGGAGAGAACGCGGTGGAAGAGAAGGGTGGTAGGCCCAGGAGGAAAATGACAACACAGTGGAGGTGACATGGATTACAGATGTCAAGAGGTGAGAGGAGAAGAAATGACAGCGGGAAAGGGACAGACATGCGGTCGATCAAGTGGAGGAAAGGTGCCAGCGAGAGTGCAGGTGATATGGGAGACGGTCTAGCAGTTTACTCAGAGGGGAGAAGTAAGAAGTAAGTGGTAAAGAACACGGGGAGGGGGGGGGTCCAAGTTTTTGTGTTGGTGACACGATAAAGGGGGGGCCCGCACCAAAAAACCACCAACTCGGACACCCCCCTGTTAAAGGTAGAAGGGTCGGGAGGGTCCAATATTGGATGTGGACAATAGATATGAACGTGGAATGCTTGGATGCTGAGATCTATGCGCTCCTTAGCACAATGAGACAAAGCCATCAAACCAACAAAACTTAGGCCAAAAACATAAGGTGGGTCACGCTAAGACCCCTTTCTTTCTTTTTTTCATGAAGGGGTTATTTCCTAAGGGAAAAACACCATTTTATCAAAAACTTGTGCTAACAATATCTATGCAAACAACCGTGGTATTTGAGCACGATATGTCTCTTAGATTCTTTGATACCCAACTTGGTGTGCAAGGTATGGAAAATATTAGTGAAATCTAGTATTGTCTAGTCCCTTTCTTGACACAAGGTGGTCCATCTGGTGTACTGGTCCCCGTAGCTTCCAACAAGGTAGTATTGTTGTTTAATGGAATCCCAAAAGTAGTCCCATGTAGGGGAAACCACAAATATTGTATATTACTCTATGTCCTTTTGGTCAGAGTAAGTTTCCCACCAATCCTTAACATGGCGGAAGGCCTTGAGGAGTGCAAAAGTAATTTTTTCCCTATTAGAAAAATTATGGACCGAAAAATACCCTTCGAGAATATTCAACCATTTATCTATAGTATCTGCATCTATCAGTCCTTCAAATATAAAAATTTACCTGTACCTTGAAGGGGGTTGCATGGTCACTTGATGAATATGCTTTTCCTATGGGTAGTCGTCGAAGGATCTGCACAAAGTTGTCCATCATTTCGTTCCTTTGTCATGCAAGGGATTCCTCGAGAAACATTTTAAAATGATATCTTGGTCCATCATCCTTATTTTCATCTCCCATGGGTTGTTTTCGGGCTCAATGCAACCGATATTGCAACAATGCGATTGGTTCGAGTCCCAACTTCTTGTACCCAGATCTTCTCAGGGACATGCACAAAGAAAAAAAAATGAAGAGCAGACCGCTCTGATACCACTGATCTAGATTTAGGAGCGGAACAAACTGATTAATAGACTGAATAAAATAAAACAAAGAGGTATGAATAACAACACATATATCTAGTGAACAGTATATTCTATTGAATAAATGAAATATGATGAAACTATAAAATTGTAGAACTAAAACACTTGCTCGTATGGTGGTATCTATCTCTGAGAAGAGATGTGGCTGCTATGCACATATGTTTGAGTAGAATGATTACAATGAGGCTCCAGAGGCCTTTTTGATATTACTCATTAATTCCAAAACCATATACATCCAAAAACCTAACCCTAGGAGGTGAAACGCCAAAAGTCATGTGGGCCCCTATGGATATGTTGGTACCTCAACTTCTTGGGGTCATAAATTTTTCATATGACCTCTATTTTAGGCGCGTGATAGCCCATTGGAAATTTATTTTATAGAAATACACATTACACCGTCAAACTCTAACTACCTCTACAGGTTGACTATGGTGGGCCAAAAAAATACCGTTAAGGGCTCCAAAACGGCCCTAGAAGTACAACAAGATGTGCTGACATGAAAACATACAAAATAAGCTAGTTCGATTAGGTGAGAAGCCACCAGTATCCACCTGGAATATGTGTAGGGCTTCATACAACCCTAGAAGTGTAGAACCCACAATTACAAAGAAGTACAGAAGAACGTGTTGAACTAAAAACTGACAAGAGGAGCCAGTTGGAATAGGTGGGCCTATGTTCATGTTGCAAAGGAAAACAAGAATAAGCTAGATAAGAAGGATGAAAACTCTATATTTATTGGGTATAAATATGGTCTCAAAGGTTATAAGATTTGGAACCCATAAACTAAGAAGGTTGTGTATATATGATATGTGATATTTAGAGAAATGAAGGATGTTGTTAAACAGGAAGTCCTACCAAGTAAGGAAGAACCAGAGAAAATAGAGTTTGATTTAAAGGATGATGAATGAGACTCTACAGAAGAAAAGGAATAAGAATAACAAGATCCTCATACTCTAGTATTGAGGAGATTGGTTCGAGAAATAAGGCTACCGAAAAGGTATACTCCATCATATTTTCGTTCAAATTTTTCTTTGTCTATTACTAATGATGATTCTAGAACTGTCAAGGAGGCAATGGATTTAGAGGATGGAAAGCTCTGTAAAAAGGCCATGGATGAAGAAATGGAAGCCTCAGATAAGAATGAGGCTTGGGATCTAGTGGAGTTGCCAACCAGAAAAAATCCCATTGGCAGCAAATGGTTATTTAAAAAGAAGTTGAATGCAGAAGGAAAAGTGGAGAAATACAAAGCTCGGTTAGTAGAAAAGGGTTATTCCCAGGTTGAGGGAATTGATTTTGGTGAGAGTTTTTCTCCTATTTCCAAGTTAAATTCTATAATATTTATGTTATTTGTTGTTGTTGCATTTGATTTTGAAATAGAACAGATGGATGTGAAGAAAACATTCATACATGGGGATCTGGAAGAAGAAATCTATATGAAGCAACCACAAGGCTTTGTTGTGAAGGGAAAGAAAGAGATGGTATGCAAGCTGAAAAAGTCCCTGTATGGTTTAAAAAAATCACCAAGGATGTGGTATCAAAAATTTGATACTTATATCATCGGATGTGGCTTCACAAGAAACAAAGAGGATCATTGCATGTATTTTAAATTAATTGGTTATCATTTGATTTATTTGGTCTTGTATATTGTGGATGACATGTTGTTGATAGGAAACAACAAGGAGATTATCCAAGATGTGAAAACTCAGTTGTCCTCCAAATTTGACGTGAAGGATCTCAGTGCTTCAAATTTCATTTTGGGCATGGAAATTAAAAGAGATCGTAAAAAAGAGGAAACTCGGGTTAAATCAGAGAAAATATGTCGAGACAATATTACATAGGTTTAATATGCAAGAATGTAAACCAGTCAAGGTCCCTATTCATGTTGGTGTAAGGTTATCTATGGATCATTGTCCCAAAACATAGGAAGAGAAGGAGGGCATGTCTCATGTTCCGTATGTCAGTGTAGTTGGTAGTTTGATGTATGAAATGGTCTGTACTAGATCGGGCATTGCACATGTAGTGGGATTTTTGAGCAGGTATATGTCAAAACCAGGGAAGGAGTATTGGAAAATACTAAAAAGGGTTTTAAGGTATTTTCATGTCACTTCTAGATATGGATTGTGCTACCATGGAAGACTAGGATTGTACAGAGTGTTGGACATACATGACTTTGGGGATGCAGACTGGGCTAGAGATCTGGATCATAGGAGATCTACAAATGGGTATGTGTTTAACTAGTTTGGAGGAGCAATCAGTTGGATGAGAAAAAGACAGAATGTAGTGGCACTTTCAACTATAGAAGTTGAATACATGGCAGCCACTCATGCAAGTAAGGAATTTGTATGATTACAGATATTGTGTTCAGGTATTGGGTTGGTACACCAAGATGTAAGGATAGGTTGTGACAGTCAGAGTGCAATTTTTTTGGAGAATAACCCGACTTATCATTCAAAGACAAAGCATATTGATATTCAATATCACTTTGTGATAGACATGGTTGAAGAAAAGAAAGTGGTGTTGATGAAGGTGGACACTTTGAAGAATGTTGCAGATTCATTAACAAAACCTGTGAGTACATGGTTGATTATACAGGTTTGGTGCATGGTTTATGCACTTGTTGATGGTACAGGTAAAGATTGATGCATGGTACAATATTGGTACTTGGTTAAGACACATATCTTGTGATGGTATATGGTGATGTTGGTACATGATTGGTAGAAGCATGTGCTGTTGATGTTGAGCATATGGTTTCAGATATGCTCTTGGTGATATTGGCATGAGGTGCATGCGGACGAGAGTGGATACGGTTTCCTGGATGAGATAGTGACAGGTTGGACAAGTTGAAGTGACAATGATAGTGGCAACAGTAGTGATAATGAAAGAGTTTTTGGAAATGATAGTGGTAGAGTTCATGACAGTTGGTATACACATATATTTTAGTGTGGAAAGACAGGGTAAGGAAAGGGGTTTGTAGCCTCCTTCTGCTTGGAGCCGTAGAATCAGAGAGTTGGAGCTTCCTTCAGGTTGGAGCATGAGAACTAGGTGGTTGTAGCCACCTTCTGGTTGGAGCCGAAGAAATCAGGGGGTTGTAGCCTCCTTTTGGTTGAAGCCAGAGAATTCAGAGAGTTGTAGCTTCCTTCAGGTTGGAGCCTGAGAATAGGGGGTTGGAGTGTCCTTCCAATTGCAGCTAGAGAATTTGGAAGTTGGTGCTTCCTATGAATGAATTCTTGATATATAAGAAAGAATTATGTGGTTTTCTCCCATTTGGGTTTCCATGTAAATACTGGTGTATTGTGTTCTTCATGTGATGTTGATTTGATGTTGCTTATGTTTACATACTTATGATATATATGATTGGATTCATTCATAGATGATACATTGATGATAAAATTTTAAATATTGTTGGTAAATATAAATAATATATACTATGGTTAAAAGTGGTATAATTACTCGTCACTAATTCAGCCCCCCCCCCTCCCCGCCCCCCAGTAATACAACAATTGGTATCAGAGCAGGTTCCTTCAAGAAGATAGTTTAACCATTGGAAAGATATCATGGATTATGCTAAGATTGGGATACCTTTGATGGAAAGGACTATTCCTTCTGGATAAAAAGAATGAAAACATATGTGGAGGCACAAGGATTTGATGTTAGGCGAGCAGTAGTAAATGGATACAAAGAACCAACCACTCCCCCGATGGATAAATATGGAAAGAAACTTGAAGATGATAATGCATGAACCAAAAATGCTCTCTTGAATGGTTTGACTAAATTAGTATACACTAAGGTTATGCACGGTGAATCCATAAAATAAATATGAGACGAATTGAAGAATACCTATGAAGGTGATAAAAAAGTCAAGGAAGCTAAACTTCAAATCTGTAGAGCTAAGTTTGAACAATTGAATATGAATGAAGATGAAAACACGACAAATTACTTTATATTAGTTGACGAAAACATTATTAGATGTTTGGGAGACGAGATGAAGGAACATGTCATTGTTAAGAAAGTATTAAGGTCTCAACCAATGAGATTTGATATGAATTTTTCAGCACTAGAAGAAAGAGCAGGGCGAGGTACGATAAGCATGGATGAGCTACATGGAATATTTATAAATTATTAAATGAGGACAAAATAGTAAAATCCAGCCACAAAGGAATCAATATTCAAGGCATCCAATAAGACAAATAATAAAGACAAACAAAATCCCAAGTCCAAGTCAGATTATAGTTGTAGTGATGAGTCAAAAGAATATGAAGAAATGGAAAACTTCGTCAGAAAGTTAAAAAGAGGAACCACAAAATACAAATTTATGCTTCCATTGAAATGTTTTAATTGTGGTAAAATTGGTCATTTTGAAAATAAGTGTCCTTATGCTAAGAATTCAAATAGTGATGAAGAGGAAGATTCCAAGAAAGTAAATAAATATCAAAAGGGAAAAAGGAAAGATAAAAGGAAAGTCTTCAAGAAAAATCTATACTCAAGAGAAGACAGTTCTTCATCTAATGAAGATGATGAAAGTGATAGTGACTCAGAGAGAGTACTCATTATCTCTAAGAAAAATAAGAAAAACAACAAAGAAGGATAAGTGGATCTTGAGGTAGAATTATCCAATACTTTAATTGAGTTAAAGAAAGAAAGGAAGAAAAACAAATCATTCAAAGAATAAAACATCTACTTGAAAAAACAACTTGAAGAAGGAAAAATAAAGGAAGAAGTAATGCATATCCAGATGATAAGAAAGAAAATGAGTGTGAGAAGCTTGAAAAGGAAATAATGACATTGATATCTGAAGTCAAAAACCTTAGAAAGAACTTGAAAAGTTCTCAAATGTTAGAAATCATTTTCAACAGTCAAAATCCATACAGTGACAAATATGGATTAAGATACAAGAATGATCATTTTGAGGAAGGTTGAAGTTCCATGACGAAAAGAAACAGAAAAAATGAGTTATGCAGAAGTTCTCAAAGGAAGGAATCATGATCAACAAGAATTAGAAAGGAATGAATACAAAAGACCTTCTACATTCAGACAACAAAGAAGCTTCAATCATTGCAAAAGAAACAACCAAAGAGAAAAAATTTATTAGCCAAGGAAAGATTTCAGAAGGACCACACCACAAAGAAGATCATTCACTCCCAGGTATGTAAATTTATTTTATGGTCATTGTTTTAATTGTACTAAATTTGGACATAAATTTGTAGATTACATGGCCTTTGAAAGAAATGATCATGAAATAAATGTTTATGTGGCTCCACATAATATTGAATGTCACAAATTCCACAACATAGATGATTTTAGGAGATAGATTTCGCTCATGGGCTAATTTTCCATGTTTTTTCCCAAGAAAAGATTTGTCATTCTAAAAACATTCGCCCAAATTCTATAGGATAAAATTATTTTACCTTAAAAATCGCCAAAAGTTTGTACAAACTATATGAAATCCTTATAAATCTGAATATTTTTACAAAAATATTGCCAAACATTTATAGTTGGCATATGAAGGATTAGTAATATTCTCCAAGGTTTATAAATTTTAAAATAATTTTCCATCCTTAAAATCATCCTTGTTCCACAACTATGGACACACATCTCAAAATTGCAAATACGTGATTAAGCCTCCCATGAAAGAAAATATTGATGACAGACACAAGAAAGCTTGGAAAAGAAGTGAAAAAAAAGAAGAGTAGGTAAATGAATAACAGGTCCAAGGAATCGTACTTACATGATTTGTAGCAGCACAAGATCATGATGAATTTACAGGAAATGAGGAAAGTGTTGGAATTCAGGCAGAGGGTAAAGAAGAAGATGTCAAAACTCAGGATGATGACAAAATTCAGAAAGAGGATGAAGAGGAATATATCTCCAATGACGAAGAGGAATATTACTTGCTAAGAACAATATTTTCTATGATGCAGAGTAATATTCATCTTCATCTGTGGAGATAGTTTGGGCCCGAGGGACGAAATTTTTGAAAAAGGGCCATTATACTTGGTTTTGGTTTATCTCTTTTTCAAGTCTTGGAGATTACTTACGAAAAAGGAACCCCCTAGAGTGCATAGTTAATCTCTTTTTAGACTCCCTAAATATGAAAAGATCGTTGAGTGACCTTGTTCCTTTCACACTCATTAATTGGTCCAGTAGGAATATCTATTTGGCATGAGTTTAACCCTTTTTCCGACCAATAGATTATCCAGAAAAAAGGTATGCCTCGGGAGACATATCTTGTCGGGAAAGTTCTCCTAAGTTATATTTTATAATTTTTCAGGCCAAGGAGACTAAATTTAGAAAAAGGTTGTGAGTCCATAGTTAAGATCTTTTCAGACTCCTTAAAATTGAAAATATAGTCAAGTGATATTGTCTCAATCACACTCGTTAAAATGGTATTGAAGAGACGTCCTTTCGGTATAAGTTTAACCCGTTTTTTAACCAACTGGACTAATTACGAAAAAGGAACACTCTAGAGTTGTCTTTTAGTGTTTTTCAGACTCTCTAAACGTGAAAAACCACCAATCTTACCTTCTCTAGGCTCGCAAAACTTCACATGGAAGGAGTCCCGTTGTTTCATATTTAATCGCATCACATGTCTCATCCTTTCATCTTTGGCCTAATGTTGGTTTCATGTTTCTATTAACTGAACCTTCAAATCATTCCTTAAACGAAAGCATTGTAGCACTTTTTCCCCTTGTGAATTGACACCTTGACCCATGGAGGAATTTTCCCAAGTGTCCTTATCCTGCACATATCTCCTTGCACTGAGAATCAGTATGTTCCATGCGCTTGGAACTAGTTTTCTTTCCCGCAACACTTGTTCCTCCTATGTAACATATAATTCTTTTATTCTTTTTCAAGCTCGTTAAAAATTTGAAAAAGACAAAAAAATCAAATATTCCAAAAAGAGGGGACACGATATACATTCTATTTTTTCGACAACAAGATAGTCACCCTTGGAAAATGCACATCCTTTCATTTGTTCGTCAAGAATTTGGATCTACTATGACCTTAGGAATTTTTTCTCATTACATAGAGTTGTGTCCTCCTCTGTTTGATTACTCTTCCAAACATATGGAGAGTTTGCGGTGCCTCAAGTATCAGAGACTTATGTCAATATTACGTTTCTTGAGTCTCATATTTTTGTCACGATTTTGTCCAAGGGAAGTTTTATCCAACCTAAGTTGGCCATCTTGTATTTTATCTCTTGACTCTCATGAGTCGGCCATCCCGAGAGTCCACTCAAGTTCAAATTCAAAATCAATGAATTTTTGTTCCTAGTGATCGAGATCCTCTAGTATTTCCCTGAAAACATGTTGAATACCTTAGGGTAGTGTGTCTTACAATCCTATTTTACTCCTAACTGATATTTTGAATATATTGAAGTTGTTTCTCGAGCGATGAAGTCCTCATCTCCAGCCACAGGTATAGATGCTTCTTGAAGATGCATATCATATTGTACTTGTATATCCTCAAATGATCTTGAGATGTAGATCCGCTATGTATTTTTCATAGCTGCACTTTATATGAGCATTTATATTTTTTCTAGTAGTCATATGTGACATGGATCTGCAGTGTACCTGATTAGAAATCATGCTTAGTTTATCCCCATCATGGGTATGCCCGCCTTAGAGAGATTCTTATTATTTTTGTAGATGGCACACTCATGAACACTCGTCTCAGGTTCACTCAACTCCATGCCTTCCCACTATGTAAATATATTGTAATGTATTTCAGCCATCAGTTTCTATTCTAACCTCACACATTAGGCGACATCTATTATAGTTCAAAAATGCCTTACCTGTGCATACAAGACATTGTCCTTTCTAGTTACATGTTTTTCCAAAATATTGCTTAGGCTGCCTCTTAAAAAACTATTTTTTGGATAGTGTATGTGCCCTTCTACATTAATATATTGTGCACACATGCTTGTTGCATGGTAGTTATCCCACATACATACGCTATTTTCATTCTAGTTATTCCGTGTTTACCTACAAAATTTGCAAAAAATATAAAATTGCAAGGGATTTGGTGGATTTTAAGGGATATAGAGGGTTTCCTAACCATTTTACCCATTGTATCCCATCCCCAAACCAAATAACCATATTTTTATCATATACAAAGAGGTCTTGGGGTGTCATTTCACAAGACAAGCAAGGGAATAAGAAAACTCTAAAAAAATCCCTTCCCCTTCTTAGCCCAAGTTTTGCATCATATTCTGAGTTTTGGCCTCAACATTCCCCTCCAACCCTTTCTCCTTATACAACCCTTTATCCTTTCCTAAGTGATAAGATGGTTGTGAAAATCTAACGTGGGATTCATGCAATTGGAGCCATGATAGAGGATCCCAAACCTAGTTTGTGGAGTGATTACTAACGAAGATTGTAATCCTTTTGATCTTAATATTGAATAAAAGAGTTCATTCTTGTCCCAAAACATTATGTCTACATGATTTTTTGATTTTTTCATTTTATATCTATGCCTAAGATTTTAAAGTGATTACTAGAGATAGCATATGTTGCTTCATTGTGTTCCTAAGATTTTGTAGGTCATCTTTGGCAAGAGACCAGTAATCTAGGAGGCGACAACAATCGAAAGAGGCCAACACCAACCACAAGGACTAAAGGTGCAATAATTAATCATATTCCTTTCTTTCTCTTCACTTAGCTTAGTTGGTTTGGGGGTAGTTTAAGAGTAGAACTATATTTTAAGGGAATTGGTGCTCTACCTTTACCTTTGAACTAGTATCGGGGGATTTTCCCCATTGAATAATTGGTGACTCCATTGGGGAGTCTCTCTAGGGTATTAGTGGGAGATTTTGGTTTGATTCAGTTTTTTCATTTTCTTTCTGAGTTTTTCAAGTTTACTGAGTCAGTTTAGGGTCTTTGGTCACCTTCCAGGTGCTTACTGCTATCACTAGAAGTCACTCTCCAATTGCAGAGAAGGTAATCCTAGTACCCATCATATTTTTATATGTCACAGGTTGGTTTTAAAGAGGTCAAATGGGCGCAGACTCAATATGATATCGTTTTAACTCAGAAAACTAAACTGGTATGCACCTGCAGGTGAGGTCCTGATTAACTTCAGTCAGTAAGTTTGAGCAGAATTTGGCAAGGAGAATGTAGAGTTCTGTCGTAGACATTAGATCTTCCAGCAACCTAAGGATGAAAATATTCAAATACAAGATCCTCTTGGATTCAAAACTTTAGGAAACTGAAGAACGTAAATAACAACACTACAATCAAACATACAATACAATACAGTCAAAACAATCCATGTGAATCCTTCAATCATTGAAACTTCAATATTAGAGGAAAATAGGATGAAAAAGAAGTTGAATTTCATTAAACAAGAAGTCTCAGATCAAAATACATAACTAGAGAACCAGAAGCTTCATCAAAAGTTTACAATACGGGAGCACTACTCCACCATCGACCTTAACAAAATATCAAAACTGCCTATATATACTAGAAATGATAAAACCACCAGGAATTTGATCAGACCCTTGCATACAAAGTTTCCATTTGGCGTCTACTCTGTCAGATTGTGTAGGCCTCCTCATGTCATATGTGAGCCAGACACAACTATGTTCTTTATAGGAAAATAAATTCATAAGGAAGCTTCGAATGGACAATCCGCCTTCACAACTTCTCTTTGCATGCTTTGCATTTATGGGGTGAAATGAGGTCTCGACTCTCAACTAACGCCCCCATATTCAATAAGTACCTTCATCGGGATCAGGATGAGGCCTAACACCCATGAATGTTTCAGGCAGTGCCCACAACTTCTTTGAGTCAATCCTGATGCCTCGAGGACCTGCAAGTCTTCTTCTATGACCAATACAGGCATTGCAGGTGGTAGGCTGATAGCGTATGTGCAGGGGTGATGTGGAACGGAGTTCTTGGAAAAAAATTGCATGGCACAACAAGTGAGTGACGACCATGTGGAAGGAAGTGGTTGGGGGGAGCGGAGGCTAGGATGAGGCTGCGGTGGAAGAAGGAGAGGAAAAGGTGGCAGAGGGAGTTGGGACACCAGAACAGGTGGAGGTGACACGAGAGACAAATTTCGGGAAGTGAGAGGGGTAGATAACGATGAGTGGAGGAAAAGTGTGATGGGGCAAGAGGTGGAAGTGAAAAGGGAGATGTGACAGGAGGGGAAAGTTTGAGTGGAAGACAGGTGTTGGCGGGAGGCGAGAGCGGTATGGAAGAGTGGTAAGCAGGATAGCTCATAGTGGGGGGGGAGTGGTAAGTAGTTTAGTGTGGGGGGGGGGGTTCCGAGTTAATGAGGAGGCGCCATGTTAATGGGGGGTCCCGCGCCAAAAAACAACTAACTCGACCCCCCCCGGGTTAAAGGCAGAAGATCGGGGGATCCAATATGCGTTATGGGTCGTCAATCTGAGTGCACCCCTCTCGACTATTAAGATCAATCGTCCAATATCTACGATGCGCCAATCCATCGGGCCATCTAAAGACTTAGGGTAAAATGCATTTGGTGGGTTTTTTAGCCCATTCTTTCGCATTTTTTCACCCAGGGCTCAAATCCTAAGGGAAAACACCTCCCCTACAAACATATGTGCTAACATTAGGCTCCATGGGGGATAGATTCCTCCCTGCAAGGCTCTAAGATCTTCATTAGTTCCAGTCGCCTTCTGTGGGCTATGGAGTCATTCTCAAAAAATATCCTGCTGGGGACTACATGTCGATAATTACTCTAAACAAAAGCAAATACATGGGCTCCAGAAGGAGCTTATTTATGTACACTAGACTAATGATTTTTTACACAGTGCTAGGTGAAAGAGAACTTCCACCATAGTCATTCAAGTAACTTCCTAACTGGAAGCTCTTTTACTCTGTTAGTGATCGATAGAAGATGATGCAATAGTGACAGTAGAATGATCACCTCCTTCAGCTTTCCTCGTAATGTTGATGTCAGAATAAAGTTGGGAAGCTCCAAAACACGAAGGAAATGCAACTCCATGTACTCTCTTACAGGTTCTGGGTAGGATATAAATTGTACCTTTGGCTCTTCCTCTTCTTCTTCATGGCTCTCCCAAGGATCAGATTCATAATCATCATACACAGGAACCATGGGAAAGCCTTTCTCTTGGTCTTCTACAGGCCCAGGATGCTCGATTTCCACACAATGTTTTTTCATAATGTATAGAGGAAAAGGATATGTTGCATGCTCTTGAAAATCATTCATATCCATCTTAGAATCTGATTCATAAATGTCATACATGGGCTGGTTGCTCCATGAGTCATCAAAACATGATGCAGGGATCTGTTGCTCTTCATCTGAATACACAACTATTTCTTCATTTAAATCTAAGACAACAGGTGCATTAGTGGAAGAATGTGATGCCTCTATGGCTATGAAATCCTCAACCTCACCATCATGAGTAGGGATGCCAATAACATCTTCTCCTAGGACCAAAATATCCTCTACATCTCCTTCATAAGAGCAGCAAGCACGATCTGCCTCCATTTTTTCTATTTTTGCAGAAAGTACTTGTACCAGTTTCACCAACTCATCTGAGGTATACCCCTCCTCCTCAAATATTTCATCCTCACATATTCTGTCCTTTTAGCTTTCATCCTCACAGCTTTCAGTGAAAATAGTCATACCTTGAACACAGTCTATTGAAAGCTGCATGAAATTCTCCTAGGGAGGAGATTCTAGTAGTATTGATACTGAGAGGGGGGTGAATCAGTATCAAGTAAAATTTAAAACCTTTTTCAACTTATACTTAAACCATTCAATTATATCCAATGAGAAATGAACAATATTATAAGAGTTACACCAATACATCACAATACACCATGCACAATATATGAGAAATAGTAAATAGTTATTGTTCAAGGGAAGTAATGAATTCCAAAGGTAGCTACAACTTCCAAATATAAAGGGAGGGATAAATCTCCAAGAGAAATATAAAATCCTCCAATATGAAACTCCTCCAATTTTCACTCCTTGAATCCTCCCCCAAAAGAAGTTATAGAAAGAATGGCAGACTTTATTCAATTCTGATTTATTCAGGAGAGAGAACTTGTAAAAAATTCCCCACGCTCAATATTTAACATAATATTCTGAAACTCTCACCCAAGAAAATAAATTATGTACTATTTCCAATGAAATTGGTCCCACTTCAATTGGATTCTCTATGAATAAGGTATGACTATTGTACCTGGAACACATGTTTATTGACTAGCTTCAGGGCTGGTCAAAAACCCTATCTTCCATAGAGTGTATCTCCATAATTATAGAGAATGAAGAGCTGAAAATTTTACCACATGTACCTTGATATGTATTATCAATACCATATCCATTTCACCATATGAATCATTCTAGAAAAAAATTTATAGCGAAAATGGTAAGATGACCTGTAAATATCATACCTTAGAACACATCACCAAAAGATTTCATCCTCCCTTCAAATCCGACCTTATTTACTTCTGATTTCCTCTGAAATTCAACTTTTGTATCAAATGAATGTATAATGATATTAATTTATACCATTTATGTCACTTTCTTTTAACATTAGGGCCGACCTGACACTTTCTTACTGTTGGATCATGTTGTCATTGATGCCAATGGTTTGATTACTTGGGAGATTGTTGGATCATATGTCATTGATGTAAATGGTTTGGTTTGATTGATGTCATTGGTTGATGTCAAGTAATTTATTGATATGATTCCCTTGATGATAATGTTATATGTCCAAGTGGAAACCAATCGATGCAAAGGTAAACAAATGGATGAACTCCAAAGTGGTCCCCTTATGGTGAAA
>ML781369.1:532515-560061 GCA_009831015.1 Picea engelmannii | reverse complement strand
TGTTAATAAGGGGGGTTGTGCTAAAAAACCACTAACTCGGACCCCCCGTTAAAGGAAGAAGGTCGGGGTGGGTCTGATATGCATTGTGGGTCGTTAATCTGAGTGCGCTCCTCTCGACCGTTAATATCATCACGTCCAATAGCTATGATGCACCAATCCATCGATCCATCCAAAGAATTAGGGTGATCCAGGTGGATATTGGTGGCCACCAACCTATTCCACTTGGACCCCCACCATTTCTTCTTTCAGTTTTTCAGTTTCCGCACAATTTACTATTTTTAGCAGTTTTTCGGGTCCTGAACTTCCGGAGCCGTTTTAAGGCCTTAAACGACATTTTTTGGGAAAATGGGGAGCAAAATGGATCATAGATAGATGTTTCTCACCCAAAAGTTGTAGTCCTCGAATATATCTTTCTAACGAGGTATGGAACGCGTCAAACGAAGATCGTATGCCAAAGTTACGTCCCCGAGAAGTTGATGTACCAACTTACCCAAACGAGGCCCATAGTCTTGGAGTTTCATCTCCTAGGGTTAGGTCTTTGGATGTTTAGGGTTTTCCATTGTTTATCAATAATAATAGGCCTTCGAGCCTCATTGTAACATAGTTCAGAGGCCAGTAGCCGTCACATCTATTCTCAGGGATAAGCTACCAGCGCCCTAGCTAGTTTATTTCCATTCTGTCTGTAAGCATATTTCAGTCATTTGTTATTAATGAAATGAAATCTTATTTCTGTTGCATCTCGGTGTTTATGTGTATTTATGTATTTCATTGTGTTCCTACATAAATCCGGATCAGTGGTATCAAAGTGGTCTGCTCATTCTCGATCCTTCTTTGCATGTCCCCAACGAGGTCAGGGTATAAGGAGTTGGGGCTCGATCTGGTTGAACCTTTGCAAGATCATCCTCGCAAACCCCGACGACCACCCATGGGGGAAGAAAATAAAGATGAGGGACTAGTATATCCTATCAAAATGTTGCTCAAGGATTCCCTCGATAAACAAAGGAACGTGATGATGGACAACTTTGCCCAGATTCTTCAATGGATTCCCACTGGCAGCGCATCGACACCCAACAACCACTCTGGAGGCGCCACTCCTTTTAAGGTACAAGTAAACTTTGACATTCCCATATTTGAGGGCCAAAGAGATGCAGATTCCATAGATAGATGGTTGAATCTGTTAGAAGGATATTTCTCGGTTCATGACTTTTCTGACCGAGAAAAGATTATTTTCACACTCCTCAAAGCCGCCCCCCATGTCAAGGACTGGTGGGAAACCTACTTGGAGCAAGAAGGCGAGGGAGAAACCTCTCTGTTCTCGGCCGCACCCACTTGTAATTCTTTCCGAGATGCCATCAAGGAATAATATTATCCCATGGGGAGCTATGAGGACAAATACATACAATGGACTACGCTGCGGCAGCAAAGGGACAAAGATGTGCGTGAGATGACAAATCTGTTTCATACCCTATGCACAAAGTTTGGTATCAAAGATTCAAAGAAACATTTGGTGTTAAAGTATACCAGTTGTCTGCACAGATACATTCAGGAGGAAATGGAGTTCCTCAACATCTCCTCACTTAGGGTGGCATACCGATATGCTGCCAAGATTGAGCAGACATTCAAATAGAAGAAGCGAGACTTTGGGTCTGCAAATCAGAAGCAAGGGAAAGGTACCCCCAAACCATAGAAAAAAGGACCAAGCCAAGGCAGGGTAGCCTAGGACAACCCACCAAAGACACAAGCAAAGAACAACACCACGAAGCCAAAAATGGACACGGGGAAGTGGTGTGAGTTCCATAAGAGCTCCACTCACAACACAAGTGAGTGTCGGGCCAAGCAGTCACTGGTAGCCAAGTTGAAGGCTTCTGAATCAGATGCATGCTTTGACTCTGAATCAAAACCTGACAAGGAGAATGACAGGGGGAAGCAGATTATCGATGCGAAGCCTAACGCCACCGTTTCCACCATGAAGATCCAGAAGGAGGAACCAAAAGATCCAGAGGAGGCGGAGCGTCTCTTCCATTCCAAGATGTGGGTAAAGGGGTCCCCATTGCAGTTCATTGTCGACAATGGGAGCCAAAAGAACCTCATCTCAGTAGAGGTCATGAAGCGACTAGGCTTGCTGACCACAACACACCCACAACCATACACCATCAGGTGGTTGCACCAAGGATAGGACCTCTACGTCAGTCAACAATGTCGCCTTCCCTACAACATCAAGCCCTTTACGGATGAGGTATTATCTGACATTTCTCCTGTTGATGTTTCTGATGTATTATTATTAGGCCAACCATACTTGTGAAAGCGACATGCTATGTATTATTCCAGGACTCATGTTGTTATTATCACTTTGGACAATAAGCTGTATAGGATACCAGAGATAGCACCGCCTACCACCGTCTCTTTGGTTACTGCAAAACAATGCAGTAAGCTCATTTCCAAAACCAGGAAATTTATTTTCCTGATGATCTGCCCTCAGGGAAAGAGGAATACTGTGGCCATGACCTCTAGACAGGGCCCCGCTGTACGAAAACAATAGATGGATAAGGTCATGGAGGAGTACGGGGACATATTCACCTCCCCTGCAGGGGTGCCTCTACACTGCCAAGTCAAGCACCCCATCGATCTAACCCCATATGTGTCACTGCCCAATGGACCCATCTACCGGCACTCTGTCCTGGAGAATGATGAAATCAAGAGGCAAATTCAGGAGTTATTGCAAAAAGGTCACATCCGACCGAGTTCATCACCCTGTGGGAGCCCGATCGTATTGGTGCAGAAGAAGGATGGGACTTGGAGACTCTGCATTGACTATCGGGCACTGAACAAGATCATTGTCTAGAATAGGTACCCGATCCCACGGATTGATGACCTTCTGGACCAACTCAAGGGGGTGACATATTTCAGCAAGATTGACTTGAAGTCTGGGTATCACCAAGTACCAATCAAACCCTCTGATGTGTGGAAGACTACATTCAAATCCAAGGAGGGCCTTTTTGAATGGTTGGTCATGCCTTTCGGGTTAATGAATGCCCCTGCAACCTTCATGAGGCTAATGGACGACATCCTATGGCCATTC
The DNA here is from genome assembly GCA_009831015.1 of Picea engelmannii. Taxonomy (NCBI): domain Eukaryota; kingdom Viridiplantae; phylum Streptophyta; class Pinopsida; order Pinales; family Pinaceae; genus Picea; species Picea engelmannii. The sequence goes on along the minus strand of ML781369.1, from coordinate 556,982 downwards.
ACCAACTCATTTGTAGTGGTGTACTTGGATGACATTCTGATCTTTAGCCAAACTTGGGAAGAGCACCTCCACCACATCCGACAGGTCCTCCAAACACTGCGGCAACACAACTTGTGTGCCAATTTGGATAAATGCACTTTTGGCATAACCCAGGTTCAGTATCTGGGATACATTATTGATGAGCGGGGAGTGCATGTGGATCCAGCAAAGATCCAAGTCTTTCGGAATTGGCCAACCCCAATCACCCTAACAGAGCTCCGCATCTTTTTAGGTCTTGCCAATTTCTACCATAGGTTTGTGTTGGGATTCTCTCATATCACTTGGCCCCTGAGTCAAGTCACCAAGGGAGGAGCTAAAGAAAAATTATTTTGGTCTGAATCTCAACATAAGGCGTTCGGGGTGTTGAAGCATCGCCTCTGCTCTGCACCAGTGCTCATATTACCAGACTTGCAACAACCATTTGAGATTGAGACAGATGCCTCTGACTATGATATTGGGGAAGTCCTTACTCAACATGGGCATCCAGTGGCATATCACAGTCAGACACTTTTTGACACAGTCCGAAAGTATCCCACTTATGACAAATAAATTTATTTCATTTTGCAGGCTTGTTGGCAATGAAATCATAAAATTTTGGGAAAGGAAACGGTCATCCACACAAACCACTGACCCCTCCAGTTCATACAAACACAAGGGAAGTTGCAGAACGATCGCCATCAGAAGTGGTCCACATACCTGCAACAGTTTCATTTGAACATTAAGTACAAAAAAGGCAGCACCAATAATGTTGTAGACTGCCTTAGTTGACCACCCATCATGGTGCTAACCACTGTGCTCAACTCTTGTGGGAACGAGACTTCCGATTGGCCGCTTCTCTACACAAGTGATCCAGAATTCGGCCACACATACAATACGCTATTTGAGGGTAAGAAACTTCCCAATTTTCACCTCCAGGATGCCTTGCTTTGTCACCTGGGACACCTTTGTGTTCCTTCAAGCGAGCGTGCCAAGATGATTTGGGAGGTGCACTACAGTTGGGTTGTTGGGAATTTTGGGGTCGATAAAAGTGTGGCAATACTGCAAAAGTATTTCTATTGGCTGAACCTTTGACAAGATGTCGGGAAGTACATCAAGTCCTGCACTACTTGCACCATTTCCAAACCGACCATCAAGAAGCAAGGCCTCTATTCTTCACTTGCTACCCCTAGTCGACCTTGGGAATCCATCTCTATGGATTACATGTCAAGCCTTCCTTCTACTAAGCATGGAAATGACTGTGTTTTTGTGGTCATTGACCGATTCTCAAAGATGTCCATTATGATGGCCTATAAGAAGAATATCACAGCAGAAGCCACTGCTAAACTCTTCTTTGAACGAGTGTGGGTACACTTTGGGATCCCACAGTCTATCATCTCAGATTGGGACAGTAGGTTCCTCAGTAAATTTTGGTCCAACCTCTGGTCAATGCTGGACACCAAGCTCACCAAGTCCACATCTTTCCATCCGCAAACTGATGGCCAGACAGAGGTCGTCAACTGGATGATCGTACACATTCTACGCATGTACAATTCAAAGAATCCACACACATGGGATGAGAGCCTCCCCTATGTACAACACAGCTACAACTGGGCTCTCCATAGCTAAACCAGCCACAACCCCTTTCAAGTAGGCATGGGATTCCAGCCACTATGTCCCATTGACATAGCCATTCCATTTGTGGCTACTCAAGAAGATTCAGCTCATGTCCAGTCTGAGGTTGATAAGGAAAAAATCTTCATTGAGCACATTCAACACATCAGCCAACATGTTCATGACATATTGGACAGAGCTAATTCTAAGTACAAGCAGCAACATGATCAACATCAGGTGCCACACAACTTCTAGGTGGGCGACAAAGTGTGGTTGCATTTGCAAAAGGAGCACCTCGCTGGAACCCACCGCAAGCTTCATCCACTCTGATATGGGTTGTACACCCTCACCAAGGCTGTAGGGGAAAATTCCTTTGAGCTCATCATTCCACCATTCCCAGTGTTCAATGTGGACTGCCTTCGGCCCTACTTTCCACCTCTACTAGACACATCCGACATGGCTGAACAACTCACACCAACAGAGTTAAATCCAGACTGCATGGAACAAGCCAGAACTGATCAGATCATGGATACACATATCAAGCACACTCGAAAACAAAGGATACCACGATATCGAGTTGTCAAAGCAGGCCAACTCCTTCACCAAGGCAAGTGGCTCACCAGGGACCAAGTTCAACAGAGGTTTCCTCATCTCATGGAGGAACTCAACGCAATGAGGACCATTTCTTCATAAAGGGGGAGGAATGATCCAGGCGGATATTGGTGGCCACCCACCTATTCCACTTGGACCCCCACCATTGCTTCTTTTAGTTTTTCAGTTTCCGCACAATTTACTATTTTTAGCAGTTTTTCAGGTCCTGAAATTCCAGAGCCATTTTGAGGCCTTAAACGACGTTTTGAGATCAATGTTGCTGACCCAAAAGTTGTATTCCTCGGATAGATCTTTCTAACAAGGTATGGAACGTGTCAAACAGAGATTGTATGCCAAAGTTACGTCCCCGGGAAGTTGATGTACCAACTTACCCAAACGGGGCCCATAGTCTTGGTGTTTCATCTCCTAGGGTTAGGTCTTTGGATGTTTAGGGTTTTCCATTGTTTCTCAATAATAATAGGCCTTCAAGCCTCATTGTAACACAGTTCAGAGGCCAGTAGCCACCACATCTCTTCTCAGGGATAAGCTACTAGCGCCCTAGCTAATTTATTTCCATTTTGTCTATAAGCATATTTCAGTCATTTGTTATTAATGAAATGAAGTATTATTTCCGCTGCATCTCTGTGTTTATGTGTATTTCTGTATTTCATTGTGTTCCTACATAAATCTGGATCATAGGGTAAAATTGATCCGAATTATTTTCGTCACGAAATGAGAGTGAAGATATAATAAAGAAATGCAGAGAGATATCGCAGATATTCAATAATATAACAAAAATGTATGAGAGATGCAACCATAAAAATAAAGATACAGTAATACACGATTTCTATTAATGAAATAAATGTACAGAGACTATAAAAATACAGAGTGAAAGACTCGCTAGAATGGTGGCAGCTTATCTTTGAGAAGAGATGTGACAACTACTCCCATTCGCTAGAAGATGATTAAAATGAGGCTCTAAAGTCCTTTTTACAATAAACAGGAATGCCAAAAACCCTAGACATCCAAAAACCTAACACTAGGAGATGAAGCGCCAAAAGTCATGTGGGCCCCGTTTGGGTAAGTAAGTACATCAACTTCCCGGGGTCGTAACTTTTGCCTACGATCTTCGTTTTAGATGTATGATAGCCCATTGGAAAGGTATTGCCAAGGAGATTCATTTTGGAGGCTCAATCATGCCTTCAACTATCATTTAGAATATCGATCCCTAAAAACCTTCATTTAGGCCCTCAAAATGGCCCCGGAAGTTAAAACTACTAAACATAATAAATTGCCAAAATTGCCAGAAAATTGCTTTGAGACAGTTGGAAAAGGTGGGTGGCCATAGATATCCACCTGGATCAATCCTCTTTCCTTAGGAATCAATGGTCTCCATTGCGTTGAGTGCCCGGGGGAGAGGAAAAATTGTTTGTTTAATCTGAATCTTGGTGATTTTCTTGCCTTGCTGGAGACATCGCGTTGCTCGGTTTGTGGAAGGCTATCATGAGCATGTGGCTGGAAGGGTTGGACCTTTTTAACCAGTCTGGATACATGATATTATTTCGTGCAGAAGGAATATTTACACTTTGCTACAATCTTGTCGACCTGCTTCTGTTGGACAGAAGATTCTTGGGCCGAGGCTATAGTGTTTGCAGTATCCTTTCGTTCACCTTTTGAACAGATTGTGAAGAAGCTGAATTTTGTAGCGTGAGATACTACCTTGCGACACTTTTTAGGTGGGACAGTAGTCGGAACTACCTATGGTATTTTGTAGAGATGACCCCCCATAGAAATAATGACACTATGGGGTTGAGACTCATAAACAACATGGCGCTTCCACATATATGGTTGGCCCAAGAGAACATCATAGACATCCAGTGGGGAAACATAACATAATACCTCATCCTTGAAGGGATGGATGCCATATGACAATCGACATTACTGGCTGACATGAAGATCTCATCCTTGGTGAAGCCACCCAATGTTGTATGGCTGCGGGTGTGGTGTTGTCAACAATCCAAACTGTTTGACGACCACTATTGAGATGAGGTTATTCTGGCTTCCACTATCAACAATAAAATGCAGTGAGGTCCCCTTCAGCCACATCTGTTAATGAAAAAGGTCCTCCCCCTCTTCAGGATCTGTTGGTTCTTCTGGTTGAATTGTTGTGGTCGCGACAATAGCAGTGGGGTTTGCGTCGATGATATGTCTTTTACCAGTATTTTCAAAATCATATTCTGAATCAGGGTTCGGCTGTTTGTCTTTGATCTCGACCACCAATGACTATTTTGAGTGACATTCATCGGTGTTGTTCCAGGGAATTTTGTGGAAATTGCACCATTTTCCGGTGTCCTTCTTTGTCTTCCCACAACCCTTCTTTTCCTGTGGCTTGGAATGGTTTTCGGGAAACTATTTGTTAGGGTCGTCTTTGTATTGGTGAACTTCAAAATTGCTTGGCCCCTCTCTTTCTATAGTGTGATCCATCTCATGTACTGGTCCTCATAGTTTCCAACAGGGTAATATTGTTCCTTCACTACATCCACAAAAAAATCCCAAGTGGGCTCGACCCCATATATTCTAGAATCCTCTGTGGAACTTTGCTCCAAGTAAGTTTCCCACCAATGTTTGACATGGGGGAGAGATTTAAGGAGTGAAAAGGTGATATTTTCTCTGTCATAAAAATTATGAACATAGAAATAACCTTCTAACAAATTTAACCATTTATCTAGGGCATCCACATCTATCTAACCTTCAAATATAGGAATATCAAAATTGACCTGTACCTTAAAAGGCGAGGTGCCTCCAAAGTTGCTTCTTTATGAAGATGCACTTGATGCTATCAGGAGGCATTGAAGGATGTGGGAAAAATTCTCCATCATTTCGTTCCTCTGTCGCGTGAGAGCTTGCTCAAGCAACAAACTGGTAGGATCGTCTACTCCATCGTTTTTCTTTTATTCTACCATGGAGGTTTTCTTGGGGATGCGAGAGAGATTGTCTTCAAGAGAGACAATATCAAGCACCAACTTTCTATACTCGGACCTCATTGGGGACATGCACTGAAAAATGATCAAGAGCAACCTGCTCTAATACCACTGATCCGGATTATTTTCGGCACGAAATGAGAGCGGAGATATAATAAAGAAATGCAGAGAGATATCGCAGATATTCAATAATATAACAGAAATGTATCAGATATGAAACCATAAACACAGAGATACATTAATACATGATTTCTATTAATGAACTAAGTGTACAGAGACTGTAAGAATACAGAGTGACAAACTCACTAGAATGGTGGCAACTTATCTCTGAGAAGAGATATGATGGCTACTCGCATTCACCATAAGATGATTAAAATGAGGCTCTGAAGGAAATTTTACAATAAACAGGAATTCCAAAACCCCTAGACATCCAAAAAACTAACCCTAGGATATGAAGCGGCAAAATTCATGTGGGCCCCATCTGGGTAAGTTAGAACATCAACTTCCCGGGGTCATAACTTTTGCATACGATCTCTGTTTTAGGCGTATGATAGCCCATTGTAAAGGTATTATTGAGGAGATTAATTTTGGGGGTTCCATCATACCATTGGATATCATTAAGAATCTATTTCCTGAAAACCCTTCATTTAGGCCCTCAAAATGGCCCCGAAAGTTAAAACTACTAAAAATATTAAATTGCCAAAATTGTCAGAAAATTGTTTTGAGCCAATTGGAAAAGGTCGGTGGCCACCGATATCCACCTGGATCAATCCTACCTCCTTATGAAGCAATGGTATCCATATATTTGAGTGTCCGGGGGAGAGGAAAAAGTGTTTGTTGAATCTGAATCTTGGTGAGTTGATTGCCTTGTTGGAGACGTCGTGCTCATCGGTTTGTGGAAGGCTATCACAAGCATGTGGCTAGAAGGGTTGGACCTTTTTAACCAATCTGGATACATGATATTCTTTTGTGTAGAAGGAATCTTTACACTTTGCTAAAATCGTGTCGACCTTCTTTTGCTGGATAGAAGGTGCTTGGCCCGAGGCTGTAGTGGTTGCAGTATCATTTTGTAGTATGAGATACTAACTTGCGAAACTTTTTATGTAGGACAGTAATTGGAAATACCTCTAGTATTCTGTAGAGATGACCCCCCAGAGAAACAATGACACTGCGGGGTCGAGACTCATAAACAGCATGGTGCTTCCACATATATGGTTGGCCCAAGAGAACATCACAGACATCCAATGGGGAAACATCACATAATACCTCATCCTTGAAGGGCTGGATGTCATACGACAATTGACATTGCTGGCTGACATGAAGATATCGTCCTTGGCGAAGCCACCCGATGTTGTATGGTTGTGGGTGTGGTGTTGTTGACAATCCCAACTATTTAACAACCTCTGCTGAGATGAGGTTATTTTGGATTCCACTATCAGCAATAAAATGCAGCGGGATCCCCTTCACCCACATCTGTGAATGAAAAAGGCGCTCCCCCTCTTAAGGATCTGTTGGTTCTTCTGGTTGAATTGTTGTAGTCGCGACAATAGCAGTGGGGTCTGTGTCAATGATATGTATTTTACCAGTATTGTCAGAATCATATTCTGAATCAGGGTTCGGCTCCTTATCTTTGATCTCAACCACCAATGAATGTTTTGAGCGACAATCATCGGTGTTGTGCTAGGGGATTTTGTGGAAATTGCACCATTTTCTGGTGTCCTTCTTTGTCTTCCTGTGACCCTTATTTTCCTATGGATTGGACTGGTTTTCAGGAGACTGTTTGTTAGGGCTGTCTTTGTCATACTTTGGTTGTTGCATATTTGCAGACCCGAACTTCGATTTCATCTGGTGCTTAAATTTATGCTCATTTTTAACAACATATCGATAAGCAACACCGAGTGATGAGATGTCCAAAAAATCCATTTCAGTTTGGATGTATCTGTGTAGAACCCCACGGTATTTCAGAACCAAATGTCCCATCTTAGTGCGCAAGGTATGGAAGGTATTGGTGAACTCTAGAACTACTTGGCCCCTCTCTTGTCGCAATGTAGTCCATCTCATAACTGGTCCTCATAGTTTCCAATAGGGTAATACTATTCCTTTACCGCATCCACAAAAAAATCCCAAGTGGGATCGACCCCATATATTCCAGACTCCTTTGTGGAACTTTTCTCCTAGTAAGTTTCCCAGCAATGTTTGACATGGGGGGGAGCTTTAAGGAGTTTGAAGGTGATCTTTTCTCTGTCAGAAAAATTATGATCAGAGAAACAACCTTCTAACAGATTTAACCATTTATCTAGGGCATCCACATCTATCTGACCTTCAAATATAGGAATATCAAAATTGACCTGTACCTTAAAAGGCAAGGTGCCTCCAAAGTGTCCTCTTGATGAATATGAGCCTGATACTATCGGGAGGCGTTGAAGGATGTGAGAAAAATTCTCCATCATTTCGTCCTTCTATCCCATGAGAGCTTGCTCAAGCAACAAACTGATAGGATCGTTTTCTCTATCGTTTTTATTTTCTTCCACCATGGAGGGTTTCTTGGGCATGTGAGAGAGATTGTCTTCAAGAGAGACAAGATCAAGGCCAAACTTTCTATACTCGGACCTCGTTGGGCACATGCATTGAAAAACGACCAAGAGCAACCTGCTCTGATACCACTGATCTAGATTATTTTCGACACGAAATGAGAGAATAGATATAATAAAGAAATTCAGAGAGATATTGCAGATATTCAATAATAAAACATAAATGTATCAGAGATGCAACCATAAACATGGATATACAGTAATACATGATTTATATTAATGAAATAAATGTACAGAGACTGTAAAAATATAGAGTGAAAGACTCGCTAGAATGGTGGCAGCTTATCTCTTAGAAGAGATGTGACGGCTACTCGCATTCGCTAGAAGATGATTACAACAAGTCTCTGAAGGAATTTTTAAAATAAACAGGAATTCCAAAAAACTTAACCCTAGGAGATGAAGCGCCAAAAGTCATGTGGGCCTCGTCTGGGTAAGTTAGTACATCAACTTCTCAGGGTCATAACGTTTGCATACAATCTTCGTTTTAGGCGTATGATAGCTCGTTGGAAAGGTATCGTCGAGGAGATTAATTTTTGGGGTTAAATCATGTATTTAGATATCATTCAGAAGCTTTATGCCTAAAAAATTCATTTAGGCCCTCAAAATGGCACCGGAAGTTAAAACTACTAAAAAGAGTAAATTGCCAAAATTGCCAAAAAACTATTTTGAGCTAGTTGGAAAAGGTAGGTGGCCACCGATATCCACCTGGATAAATCCTCCCTCCTTATGAAGAAATGTTCTCTATTGCGTTGAGTGCTCAAGGGAGAGGAAAAATCATTTGTTGAATCTGAATCTTGGTGAGTTGCTTGCCTTGCTGGAGACGTCGCGCTGCTCGGTTTATGGAAGGCTATCATGAGCATGTGGCTGGAAGGGTTGGACCTTTTTAACCAGTCTAGATACATGAGATTATTTTGTGCAAAAGGAATCTTTACACTTTGCTACAATCTTGTCAACCTGCTTCTATTGGTTAGAAGGTGATTGGGTCGAGGCTGTAGTGGTTGCAGTATCATTTTGTTCACCTTTTGAACAGATTGTGAAGAAGCTAAATTTTGTAGTATGAGATACTACCTTGCGGAACTTTTTAGCTGGGACAGTAGTCGGAACTACCTATGGTATTCTTTAGAGATGACCCCCCAGAGAAACAATGGCACTGTGGGGTCGAGACTCATAAACAACATGTGCTTCCACATATATGGTTGGCCCAAGAGACCATCACAAACATCCAGTGGGGAAACATCACATAATACCTCATCCTTGAAGGGTTGGATGTCGTATGACAATCGACATTACTAATGTACACGAAGATCTCATCCTTGGAAAATCCACCCGATGTTGTATTTCTACGGGTGTGGTGTTGTCGACAATCCCAACTGTTTGACGACCTCTGTTGAGATGAGGTTCTTCTGGATTCCACTATCAACAATAAAATTCAGCGGGGTCCCCTTCACCCACATCTATTAATGAAAAAGGAACTCCCCCTCTTCAGTATCTGTTGGTTCTTCTGGTTGAATTGATGTGGTCACGACAATAGCAGTGGGGTCTGCATCGATGATCTGTCTTTTACCAATATTTTCAGAATCAGATTCTGAATCAGGTTTCAGCTCCTTGTCTTTGATGTCAGCCACCAATGACTATTTTGAGTGAAATTCAATGGTGTTTTGCCAGGGGATTTTGTGGAAATTGTACCATTTATGGTGTCCTTCTTTGTCTTCCTGTGACCCTTCTTTTCCTATGGCTTGGACTGGTTTTTGGGAGACTATTTGTTAGGGCCGTCTTTTTCATACTTTCATTGTTTCATATTTGTAGACCTAAACTCCCATTTGTTCTGGTGCTTAAATTTCTTCTCAATTTTAACAACATATCGATAAGCAACACCAAGTGATGAGATGTCCAGAAAATCCATTTCAGTTTGGATGTATCTCTGTATAGCCCCACGGTATTTCAGAACCAAATGATGTTTGTATTCTTTGATACCCAGCATGGTGCACAAGGTATGGAAGGTATTAGTGAACTCTGGAACTTCTTGTCCCCTCTCTTGCCGCAGTGTGGTCCATCTCATGTACTGGTCCTCATAGTTACCTACAGGGTAATACTGTTCCTTTACCGCATCCACAAAAAAATCCCAAGTGGGATCGACCCCATATATTCTAGACTCCTCTGTGGAACTTTGCTCCCAGTAAGTTTCCCACCAATGTTTGACATGGGGGAGAACTTCAAGGAGTGATAAGGTGATCTTTTATCTATCAAAAAAATTATGAACAGAGAAATAACCTTCTAACAGATTTAACCATTTATCTAGGGCATCCGCATCTATCTGAACTTCAAATATAGGAATATCAAAATTGACCTATACCTTAAAAGTTGAGGTGCCTCTAAAGTGACCGCTTGATGAAAATTCACCTGATGCTATCGGGAGGTGTTGAAGGATGTGGGAAAAAATCTCCATCATTTCGTCCCTCTATCGCATGAGAGCTTGCTTAAGCAACAAATTGATAGGATCATCTGCTCCATCATTTTTATTTTCTTCCGCCATGGAGAGATTCTTGGGCATGCGAGAGAGATTGTCTTCAAGAGAGACAAGATCAAGACCCAACTTTATATACTTGGACCTCGTCGGGGACATGCACTGAAAAATCGATCAAGAGCAGCCTGCTCTGATACCACTGATCTGGATTATTATCGGCATGAAATGAGAGTGGAGATATAAAAAAAAAATGCAGAGAGATATCACATATATTCAATAATATAACATAAATGTATCAGAGATGTAACCATAAACACAGAGATACAGTAATACACTATTTCTATTAATGAAATAAATGTACAAACACTGTAAAAATACAGAGTGAAAGACTCGCTAGAATGGTGGTAGCTTATCTGAGAAGAGATGTGATGGCTACTCGCATTCACCAGAAGATGATTACAATGAGGCTCTGAAGGAATTTTTACAATAAACAGGAATTCCAAAAATCCTAGACATCCAAAAACCTAACCCTAGGAGATGAAGCACCAAAAGTCATGTGGGCCCCGTCTGGGTAAGTTAGTAAATCAACTTCCGGGGGTCGTAATGTTTGCATACGATCTCTGTTTTAGGCGTATGATAGCCTGTTGGAAAGGTATCATCGAGGAGATTAATATTTTGGGATCAATCATGCCTTTGGCTATAATTGAGAAGTTTGATCCCAAAAAAACTTCATTTAGGCCCTCAAAATGGCCCTAGAAGTTAAAACTGCTAAAAATAGTAAATTGCCAAAATTGCCAGAAAACTGTTTTGAGCCAGTTGAAAAAGGTGGGTGGCCACCGATATCCACCTAGATCAATCATCCATCCTTAGGAATAAATGGTCTCCATTGCGTTGAGTGCCTGGGGGAGAGGAAAAAGCATTTGCTGAATCTGAATCTTGGTGAGTTGCTTTCCTTGTTGGAGACGTCGCGCTGCTCGGTTTGTGGAAGGATATCACGAGCATGTGGCTGGAAGGGTTAGACCTTTTTAACCAGTCTAGATACATGAGATTATTTTTTGCAGAAGGATTTTTTCCACTTTTCTATAATCTTGTCGACCTGCTTCTGTTGGATAGAAGGTGCTTGGGCCGAGGCTGTAGTGGTTGAAGTATCTTTTTGTTCACCTTTTGAACAGATTGTGAAGAAGCTGAATTTTGTAGTAGGAGATACTACCTTGTGGCACTTTTTAGGTGGGACAATAGTCAGAACTACCTCTAGTATTCTGTAGAGATTACCCCCTGGAGAAATAATGACACTACAAGGTCGAGACTCATAAACAGCATGGCGCTTCCACATATATGGTTGGACCAAGAGAACATCACAGACATCCAGTGGGGAAACATCACATAATACCTCATCCTTGAAGGGATAGATTTCGTATGAAAATCGACATTGTTGGCTGACACGAAGATCTCGTCCTTAGCAAAGCCACCCAATGTTGTATGGATGCGGGTGTGGCGTTGTCAACAATCCCAACTATTTAACGACCTCTGCTGAGATGAGGTTCTTCTGGCTTCCACTATCAACAATAAATGCAGTGGGGTCCCCCTCACCCACATATATGAATTAAAAAGGTGCTCCTCGTCTTCAAGATCTGGTGGTTCTTCTGGTTGAATTGTTGCGGTCGAGACAATAGCAGTGGGGTCTGCGTCGATGATCTGTCTTTTACCAGTATTTTCATAATCAAATTTTGAATCAGGGTTTGGCTCCTTGTCTTTGATGTCGACCACCAATGACTATTTTGAGTGACATTCATCGGTGTTGTGCCAGGGGATTTTGTGGAAAATGCACCATTTTCCGGTGTCCTTCTTTGTCTTCCTGTGACTCTTCTTTTCCTGTGGCTTCGACTGGTTTTCAGGAGACTCTTTGTTAGGGTCGTCTTTGTGATACTTTGGTTGTTGCATATTTACAGACCCAAACTCCCATTTTCTCTGGTTCTTAAATTTTTTCTCAATTTTAAGAGCATATCGATAAGCAACACCGAGTGATGAGATGTCCAGAAAATCCATTTCAGTTTTGATGTATCTATGTAGAGCCTCACAGTATTTCAAAACCAAATGACGTTCGGAGTATTTGATACCCAGCTTGGTGCGCAAGGTATGGAAGGTATTGGTGAACTCGAAACTTCTTGGCACCTCTCTTTCCGCAGTGTGGTCCATCTCATGTATTGGTCCTCATAGTTTCCAACAGGGTAATATTGTTCCTTTACCGCATCCACAAAAAATCCCAAGTGGGCTCGGCCCCATATATTCCAAACTCCTCTGTGGAAATTTTCTCCTAGTAAGTTTCCCTCCAATGTTTGACATGGAGGAGAGCTTTAAGGAGTGTGAAGGTGATCTTTTCTCTGTCGGAAAAATTATGAATAGAGAACTAACCTTCTAACAGATTTAACCATTTATCTAGGGCATCCGCATCTATTTGACCTTCAAATATAGAAATATCAAAATTGACTTATACCTTAAAAGGTGAGGTGCATCCAAAGTGGCCACTTGATGAAGATGTGTCTAATGCTATCGGGAGGCATTGAAGGATGTGGGAAAAATTCTCCACAATTTCGTCCCTCTGTCGCGTGAGAGATTTCTCAAGCAACAAACTTGTAGGATCGTCTGCTCTGCCATTTTTATTTTCTTCTGCCATGGAGGGTTTCTTGGGAATGCAAGAGATATTTTCTTCAAGAGAGAATCTCGAGACCCAAATTTCTATACTCATACCTTGTTGGGGACATGCACTGAAAAACGATCAAGAGCAGCCTGCTCTGATACCACTGATCCAAATTATTTTCGACATGAAATGAGAGTGGGGATATAATAAAGAAATGCAGAGAGATATCGCATATATTCAATAATATAACATAAATGTATCAGAGATGCATCCATAAACAAAGAGATACAGTAATACATAATTTATCTTAATGAAATAAATGTACAGAGACTGTAAAAATACAGAGTGAAAGACTCACTAGAATGGTGGCAGCTTATCTCTGAGAAGAGATGTAATGGCTACTCGCATTCGCTAGCAGATGATTACAATGAGGCCCTGAAGGAATTTTTAAAATAAACAGGAATTCCAAAAACCCTATACATCCAAAAACCTAACCCTAGGAAATGAAGCGCCAAAATTGATGTAGGCCCCGTCTGGGTAAGTTAGTACATCAACTTCCCGGGGTCGTGACTTTTGCATATGATCTCCATTTTAGGCGTATGATGTCCCATTGGAAACGTATCATCGTGGAGATTTGTTTTGGGGGCTCAATCATGCCTTCGAATATTATTGAGAATGTCTATCCCAAAGAACCTTCATTTAGGCCCTCAAAATGGCCTCGGAAGTTAAAACTGCTAAAAATAGTAAATTGCCAAAATTGCTAGAAAACCATTTTGATCCAGTTGAAAAAGGTGGGTGGCCATCGATATCCACCTAGATCAAAAATTCATTTGGTGGGTTTTTTAGCCCATTTTTTCTCATTTTTTCACCCAGGGATAAAAGCCTAAGGGAAAACACCCCCCCTACAAACATATGTGCTAACACCTACCATCCTTCCTTTCCCAGTCAGTTATCCAATCCTTTTTGCTTTTTGAAAAATTCCATAGGTGTACTCACCCTATCCTCTATTTAGACTGTGTTCGTACGTAGTATGCATAGTATACATCCCATGTACATACGTAGGCTACTTGTGCACATCCCGCATCTATGTGTTTTGAAAGGTTTTTAAGAAAAAGGGAATTTTTTCCTTTCCTAGAAAGAAGTTTTGTACTTCTCATCCTTTTTGAAACTACTCAGGGTCTGTGTTAAATGTGTTTGGTTGGGTTAAAGATTCGGTTTATCTTTATTTTTGTAAAGAACCCTCATTGATTCTTTATTTTGTTTTGTTTTCTTTAGAGGTTTAGAGTGAGCCTATAAGTGTTAGATCCTCCTGTGGATTCCAGTGAATCCTTGCATTCAGGAAGTGGTTTAGGGTCTGTGTTATTCTTGGGTTTATTTTCTCTTCATATTGCTTATGCTTTGAAAAATGAAAATGATCATTTACTTCTGATTTTGTTTCCAAAGAATTCGAAAAAAAATAAAATTATTGCATTCAGTTATGCATTTTGTTTGGTAGTTGTAGCATATGTTGTTTTTTACAAAAGAAAAGAGTTCTTTTTCAAAGTTCCTTCTTTTCTGTTTCCCTAAAAGTTTAGTAGTTTTCATTTACATTGTAAAACGAAAGTGCATTCTAGGAAGATTTTTGCATTATAGAATCTTGGAATACTGTCTCGAAAAGTTTGCATTTACAAAGATTTAAAAGTCATTTCTTTCAATTTGAAGAATCTAGTTTGCTTTTACACGAATGCTCTAAAGTTTGTCTTCTCTTTCATCTCTTGTAAACACCATAAGTTGCAAGTTTGTACCCTTTTGAGTAAGTCAAGCCAATTAAAATCAACGATTAACACTTAAAATCAAATAGACTTTTGTTTGTAGGGTTTTTTTGGCATGGGGATGACCCAAGGTTCAACGCTACAACAGTGCACCAACAAAACCCTAACTACGATCCCTTTAGGAAACACCTGCAAGGAAGATGAAGTCTCATCCGAGGTAGAGGCAGGGGTGGTTGCAAGACTCAGGTGTCTGCAACCTTAGCTAGGAAACAAATCTGTGATTTTACTACTTAATAAAGCACTTAGCACCATCATTTCCTAAATATGCAATCAACATCCACTTCGTTGATAAAATAGGGCTTCGCAGCATCCACACTAATCTAATGTACTTAAGCACTTAGGAAAGGTAAATAGATTAGATCCAATAGATCAAGAATTAAGCATAGTCATATAGTTCATATCTAACATTCTCACATATCATTAGCACTAAGCATAAGAAGATCTATCTAAATATATCAAATCACTTAGCAAATAACATGTGAACACATCAAGACAAGGCACAAATCAGTATACCACAGTATTTACGTGGTTCACCCCCACCCTGGGGCTACATCCACCAACTCTTCTTCTTTATTGTCTTCATTGAATCAGTTACAACACAGAGCATCAAAACCCTTCTTCACATAGGAAAAAATATCTGCGTAGCTTGCTAGAACCTTCTTCCTCGTGTTATAGCACACATCCTTCCTCAGTCTATTACAACCACTTGCACTTAGCCCTTACAATCCGCACTAGCACTTAGCCTCTAGAACTTAGCACAATAGATCTCACATCACATATATGCACTTCTTCTTTGGCCTCATTCTACATCTCCTAGACATCTATTTATATATTAAAAAATAGGCCTAAACATGGGTAAACCCATGGGCCGACATCTCAATCCCATTACATAATACCAAAAACCCAAAAAGGACCCAAAAATGGGTCGATATCCTGTGATCTCCACTTGGTCTTACGCTCCTCCTTCAACAAGCTGTCGAAGTCCCAAAATAGGTCAACATGACCAAGAATCTCCCAAAACTTGGTCAAGGGCCAACAGGTTTACCAAGTAGTCTAAGCTCTAGGGCCTTGAAATAGGTGTGGAGAGGAAACTCTTCAAATTCGTTTAAAAAAACATAAGAGTCTAGGATAGGGAGTTTCAGAGTCCAGTTTTGTAATATCCAACTGAGACCTCCCTCTAACAGAGGGACTAAACTCGAGATCATGTGAGGAAAGGTAGAGGATATAAGCCCTCCAAAGTCAAACCAAGCATAGTAAGGATCGTATATTGAGGGTCGTTCTTGGGAATTACATTGACTTCATTTGACTATGGAGCCTCTTGGACCTCGAACCCGTTCGATATCCTCAATTGTCTTCCAGACCATTTTCCTCTGGTACCCTTAAAAGGATTCGGTCTTTGTTATCCTGCTCATTATGATCAACCCAACTCTTGACTGTACCCACTTGGTGACTGACTACGATATGGAAACATAGTTTCCTATTTTTAAGGACTTACAAAGGTGACTACGGGGGTATAACATGGTACCCAGGGAAGATGTCGGATCACACTTTGCAAATTATAATTGGAGGGTGTTTCCATGTTCGAGTTACACTTGCACCAATAGGTTTCTCTAATGTCGATTGGCGTAATTGTTCTTCCTTCCATTCAGTTGTTTGCTTGATTTTCCATTAGGAACTTTTTAGTTTATGCTCTTTGTTTCATGCTAGCTCAACCTTATAGTTTCGATTGATCATTTCACAAGGTGGAAGATCAACCAGGTATGGCCGCCCCTGGGACCCCCCTAGGAAGTGCTCGATGCACACGACACATGGGGAGAATTAAGTTGGGATCATTAGACGCAGTTATTGAATCTGACGTGCCCACACACACACATGAAAAGAATATAACACATACCCAACATTCTCCCACTTGTTGTTTTCTTTGCATCCAGGGGTCCACAGGATTATATAGTCAACAATCCAAGGCATCAATGCCCATTGTTACTCCCATATATATATTCTTAATAAAAACATAAAGGAATTCTCTACAGAGAGAATCCCTGCACAAGGTATGTAATCCAACTATGGGAATTAGACGAAGGCTTTGAATCAAATGAAAGTTCATTTTACTGGATAGGGCCACCATGGTATCTACCAAAAACCTAGATAGACATCAAACTTTTCCTAGCAACCTAGTGCCAGCCAAAATCCAAGCCCCTCTTTTCATGTGAATGCCACAACCTAGACTACCTTTTCTAGAAACTCTGCATTTTCTAGATTTGCCAACACTTTTGAATGACCCGATCTGTCATGACCCATGTTGGCCCCCCATGCTAACTAAGTTTCCCTAACACACCCCTAATTTCGAAGGAAATCTTGGCGAATATTCATGTGATCATGTTACAACATTTCCCTTATGGTGCTCATAAAAATCATTAAAGGATGATTTCCTTCAGTTGCATTTGTTTCAACACACTCTTATAGAGGATTATGTGAAATGGTATATCGAGATCGATATATATAAGTACACTTACTTTAACGACCTGGATATGGTCTTCTTAAACCATTTCCAGTTACCATATGATGTCGACACCGAGTTGTTGGCCAACTTTGAGAAAAAGAAAGCTAACCATATCTTGGATCACATATGATAATGGCAACGATGAAAGAGTTTGATAAAAGTTAAGGTCCCTCCCACATTTTTTCTCAAGTGGTTCCTAAATTCCTTGGTTCCTTGTCTAATTAGTTACAGTAGTTATCGATTCAACAGACTGTGGCCAACCAAACTCCTAGTTCATTTTCCCCCATAACCCAAATGTCGGATATACATAGTGTGCAATTGACAAATCCCAAGGGTAACTAGAAAACCAAGGGAAAGAGGAAACCTAAAAACAAGAAGGGTAAGGGGGACAAGGAGGCTGTAAATAATGTTGGCAAGGGAAAAAACAAAATGAGAAAAGTGAAGTTTCCATGTAAGATTTGCACGGATGACCACTTAACTCACCAATGGCCTCAGCTAGAGGAAGCCCAAAATATATTGGAACAACAATAGCCTGCCATGTTAACCAACCCTTTTATACAAGGGAAAATTTTGGATGAAGCTTCCTCATCCAAGAGCATGCATGGGGGGAGTCAGGGAGCCCCCACACATAATACTAACAACTGGGTTGCAAACATTTATATGATGAAAGTTGAAGCTAATATATATACCATGGCTCATAAATACGGAACACCAGAATTTGTTGAGAAGGGAAAATAAGCCTCCAACCCACTGACTCCTCTTCAAATTGAGAAGACAGTGGGAGAAATGATGACTCGCATCCCTAAGGGTGTGTTCAAAAAGGATTCTCACAACCTAAATGCAAGGGTTTCTCAGAATTACTCCATCATGGAGGATCTGGCACAAACTCCTTGTGCAATGTTCGCTTTGGAAGTTATCCAGATTTTCCCCTTAGAGAGGAAAGTGTTGTTGTCTACCTTGGGAGCGGCCAAAACCTCTAACTCAGGAATTATTGTTTTTGACCCTACAAACCATAAACCTCATTTTCCTCACCATGTCTCTTTTTAGATAGTAGTGGTGTATTCCATGAAATTGTTGACGTGGAACATTTTTTGTATGGTGGTTGATGAGGGTGCCTCAACTTACATGATGTCATTGGCATGTTGAAAGGACATCGACCAACTTGAGTTGTCTCCATCACCCACGTTGCTAACTACGTTTGACAGCCGATATTTCATATCACATGGAATAATTCCCTCCTTCCCCGTGCAGTTGGATGGAAACAATATGTGCATCGAAGTAGAAGTAGTCAATGTGCCTCTCGACTATAATATTTTGTTAGGGTGAAGTTGGACCTACTCTATGACAGCAGTCGTATCCACCATTTTTTAGGTCTTATGTTTTCCTCGTGAAGGTCGGATTATCACCATTGATCAATTATCCTTTTCTCGGCCTAACCTTTCATCGAGGGCATCCACGATCCCAATGATTGACAACCCGTAGCCAAGTACTGTTAACTTAGGTGTCAGATTGTTTTTGTCTTTTATGGGGAATTTTGATTATCTGTCACCTACCAATGATGTCATTTTTATTTCAATTGTCCCTAACTAGCCGAAGGATGCAATTTTTCAAGTCACATATTTTAGAATGAGTTACTTTAACGACCCATGGATTTTAAATTCCCAATTGGCTTCGATGGAAGGGGTAGGGCACCTTGGAATGACTATGCCCTTATCCATTGTTGATGTTGCATACAGTATTGTCCAGCAAGCCTTGGCCAACCCTAATCTGGCTCCCCCACAGGAGCTAGATCCCATTATAGAGTATGTTAACAAGACTCTCTCACCACTTACGATCCCATGGAATTATTATTTCCCTATGATGAGGCAATTTTAGAGTCAATGAATAGGATAGATATACATTGGGATGATCTTCACCATAGATCTTATTTCTTACCCGAGTTGAAGAGAATAGAGGCAGGAGAGTTCATTACAACCATGAATGGAGATTCCCCTTGTTCTATTAACCCTTTGGACATGCAAAAAATATATGCCAAGGGAGACATGGAAAGTATAGGTGAAACGATTCCTATCGACATCTCTAGAACCCCTAGCATCGTGGAAAATGTCTTCATCGAAGCGGATTTCCCCCTCGAAGAGATTCAGATTTACACTTAATTGTTTAAATAATTTTGCGACGTATTTTCCTAGTCTTATGAGGATATGTCAGGAATTGATCCATGTATCATTGAACACGAGATCAAAAATTACCCTAATGTTAATCATGTCTGTCAGAAGCTTCGCCTGGTCAATCCTCGCAAGGTAGCAGTGATAAAGGCTTAAGTAGAGAAACTCATAAAAGATGGTTTCATCTATCCTGTGCATTTGACAGAATGGGTATCGAACCATGTTCCTGTCAACAAGAAGCAGGGTACAATCCAAGTATGTATGCACTTTCGCGACCTGAACATTTTTTTCCCGAATGTAAATTTTCCAACCCCATTATTGACCAGATCGTCGATGAATGTGCGGGTTGTGAGGTATTTTATTTTATGGACGGTTTTTTCGAGCACAATCATATTCATACCAGGCACGAGGACCAACATAAAATGACTTTTATTTGTCCTTGGGGTACACTCACATACAGGAAAATGCCTTTTGGACTTAATAATGTTGTAGCCACTTTTCAATGGGCCATGTCATTTTCTTTCCATGACCTCAAACACATAGTCGAGGTGTATCTCGATGATCTGACATCACATTATCGTAAGAGATCCAATCATCCTGCCCATTTATGACTTATCTTTGAGAGGTGTCGCTACTATCAAATTTTCATAAATCCAAACAAGTGTAGTTTTTGTATGACATCGGGACGCTTATTAGGTTTTATGGTGTCAACTAGAGGGATCATGGTAAATCCTTTGAAGGTTGAGGAAATAGTTCAATTGCCTCCCCTACGCACAATCCCCCAGCTTCAGAGTCTACAGGGGAAATCCAATTTTCTTCGACGTGTTTTTGCTAACTATGTCGAGATTACTAAAGGTTTCATGCATCTCTTGAAAAGAGGGGTCCCATTCTATTGGGATGAAGCTATTCAACGCTCTTTTGAAGCGTTAAAAATCACTCTCACGTCTGCCCCTCTACTCAGTGCTCAAGATTTTGGCAAGGATTTATTGTTGTATTCGGCTACCACGGAGTCTATTATCAGCATGGTCTTGGTCCAAGAGGATGACGCACTCGAAGAGCATGTTATCTACTATCTTAGTCGAGGCCTGGTTGTACCAAAACTCAACTACACACATATTGAGAAACTTTCTTTGGAAAGTATTCATGTTGTCCAATGGTTCTTTCATTACATACTACTTCACAATACCATCGTCGTAGCCATCGTCAACCCTTTTCAATATGTGTTAACATGACGGGTCATCGAAGATAAAATTATTCAATGGATAGTCATCCTACAAGAGTTTGACTTGGATTTTATTTTGGAAAAATCTAAAAAAACCTTGGTCTTTGTTGAACTAATCTTGAAACTTCCATTCAAAAGTGGTAATATTTTTCCTGAAGAGTCACCGATCAACGAATATATTTTTATTTTTTGATATTCGGACCCTTGGTTTTGATATATACTTGTGCATCTTCAGGCTTTGAAGTGCCCGTCTTCTTCTTCTCATGATGAGCATCGACGAATACACCACCAAGTGCAAAACTATCTTTCCTCAATGACACTTTATATCATCGAGGAGTGGATTTCATTCTCTGTCAATGTCTCACTCATGAAGAAGTAGAACTTGTTTTAAATGACTGTCACACATGAGCATGTGGCAGTCATCTATCTAGGTTGGCAACAACCCAAAATATTATTCGCGTTGGATACTTTTGGCCCTCATTAATCAAATATTGTGTAGAGGTGGTCAAGAAGTGTCACCTGTGCCAGATATTCTCTCAGAATATGCAGGAACACCTAGCTCCCATGTTCCCAGTTATTGTTTTCGGTCCCTTCACCAAGTGGGGGATTGATTTCACTACATTTCACTCAGTTTCAGCTAGGGGGCATCGCTATATCATCGTAGCAGTAGACTACTTTACTAAGTGGTTCGAAGCTATGCCGACATTCAGTAATGATGGGGAAACAACTACCCTTTTCATTTTTAACCAGATTGTATCCAGGTTCGGTATTCCGAAGGATATTGTCAGAGATCATGGAAGTCACTTCAAAAAAAAAATGATGTCTCAATTAACATCAAAATTGTTGGGTATGTTTTATATTCTTTGCATGTGTGTGTGTGGGCATGTCAGATTCGACAACTGTGTTTGATGATCCCTTGTAGTAGTGCTCTTTGTGTCAAGTGCATCGAGTGATTCCTATGGGAATCCTAGGGTGGGCCAGGTATGGCCCCCCATGGTTACGCATAGCGTTCGACACTGGTCAGTAGCCCGAGGCAGCGCCCCAAATTTTTTTTTTGGGGCGGTTTTTGCTATTTTTAGCGGTTTTCTAAATTAATCCTAGATTAAGGGATTAGAGTTTTGGTATTTATTGAATACCTAAAAACATTGTATATATTGTATGGTGAATGGTGAAATTCGATATACTAAAAAAATAAAGGTTTTCCCCAGTTGAGGGTTTATGGTATAAATCTTTCTGTATTATGTGAATGAGCGATTGATTAATTTTTGGTTTTCTTAAGAATCTATATGCATTGCTTTACTTCGCAGGTTTAAAACTTACATGTGGAATTAGAGCTCGTTTTTGGCTTCAGAGGGGCACCTCTGTTGTTGAGGGTTTGGCTCGGTCTTGATAGATCAAGTTTATCTTGGGTCTGTGATAAACCTGGGTTTAGTGGGATCTTTTCAAGTGGTGATTTGAGTGTAGAAAGAGGAATGGTGAGCTCTTCTAGAATCAAGATAGAGAAGTTCAACGGTAAAAAATTTGAGCTATGGAAGCTCAAGATGGAGGACCTTCTTGTAGACAAAGAACAATGGATCGTTGTGCATCCTGGTACACATCCTACTAGTACATCGTCTACTAGCACAGAGGCTACTAGTACACAACCTACTAGTACACAATCTACTAGTACACCACCTACTGGTATGTCGAAGGAATATTGGGAGAATTTGGTAAGAAGAGCAAGGAGTACTATTCGACTCTACCTAGAAGATTTAGTGTTGTTGAATGTCTTAGGAGAATCTACAACCAAGGAACTATGGGATAAGTTGGGGAAATTGTATCAATCAAAGTCCCTGGTAAACAAGTTGTTTCTTCAAAAGAAGTTGTATCATATTAGGATGGAAGATGGAGATTTTGTGATAGAACATCTAGATGCTTTTAATACTCTGGTAAGTCAACTTGTCTCTGTTAATATTACAATTTCATAAGAAGATAAGTATATTATTTTGTTATGTTCTTTTCCAGACTCTTGGGATAATCTGGTTGTAGCAATAGGTAGTACCACTCAATCTACATTGAAGTATGAGGATGTAGTTGCATCCTTGTTATCTGAAGAGATGAAGCAGAAAAGCATGGATGGTCATATCATAAACGCTTTATTTGTAAGAGGTCGTACCCAAGACATGAATCATGGTAAGTCTTCGAGGGGGAGATCTAAATCTATAGTTAGATCTAAGTCTCTAGGAAAATCTTTGAGGAAATGTTGGAAGTGTGGTAAAACAGGGAATTATAAGAAAGATTGTAAGTCTAAGAACGTTGATAAACCAAAGGGATTTGATAGTACCTCTTCCACAGAGTCAAAAACCTCCACTGAAGAAGGAGGTGATGTTTACCTGGCATCTACAGGTACACATGCAGACCATGATGTATGGTTTATCAACTCAGGTGCGTCTCACCATATGACTCCTCACATCGAGTGGTTCTTTGAATATGAAAAATACGATGGTGGTGATGTATTCCTAGGAGATGAATCGACATCCAAAATCATGGGATGTGGAAGGGTTAAGTTGTTGCTAAAATATGGAAGGATTAGAACTCTCCCTAGGGTTCTTCACATTCCAAAACTAGCCAAGAGCCTAATATATGTAAGAATGTTGGATGATGCAGGAGTGGATACTATATTTGGAAATAACATTTGCAAGATGGTACGAGGAGCAATGGCGTTGATGAGGGGAGTTCGGTGTGAAACTCTGTACAAGTTTTTGGGAAGAAATTATACTAATGGTTGTAACATTTCTATTGTCATTGAGAAGACAAATAAACAAGACAAGACCAATATCGTCCTTGAAAAGAAGACCATGTTGTGGCATCAAAGATTGGGGCATATTGGAGAAAAGGGCCTTCGAACACTACACGGTAAAGGTATGGTTGAAGGTATGTCTAATTTCACTCTAGATTTTGATTTCTTTGAACATTGCATATATGGTAAACATAATCGATTAAGATTCCCATCTGGTGCTACAAGAGCAAAGGGGATCTTAGAGTTGTGTTGACGGGCGAAATTGACCATCCGTCAACTGGGAGAGTGGAACCGGTCCGGGGTTGTCTAAATAACCCAAGCCGTTTGGAATGGACCACCCTGGCGAGTTTAACGGCTTCGTTGGCCGCTCTAAGGTCTTCTATGAAAACCAAAGAGAGAATTGATCTGAGCTAAGTGATCTAACTAAAGTAAATGAAACAAACTAAACTATAACTGAATACAAGAAATTAACTAAAATAAAGGAAACTAGAAACTAATAAAATAAAGAAAAGGAACTAATATACTAAATACTAATTATTCTATAAAATCCACTAATTACTATTGTAATAACTCAAATCAACTACCTAATTATCAGCTGCAATATTCCTTATTCACAAATGTACACTATGAACAACCTACAGATTTGATTAAAACCTGCAAAACTCATGTATATTCTGCCCTAAGACAGCCAGGAATCTCTTTTTGATTTTTATATTTTATGAAAAAGAAATAAACATTACTGAAATTAAACAATCTAATATAAATCTAATTAAACTTATATTTATATTAAACTACTTAATGAAACAATAAACAATGTACTAGTTGACCTGGAAATGCTCCAAGTCTGCCCTGCGTATGATAACTTCTAAGCTGGTCGGGGAGGAAACTCGCACCGTTTTAGCCCTTAAGATTTTCGTAAACGATCAGTTGTGCTGCTTCTTGAAGTGTTTTACAGGACAAACAAGACATAAAAGAGAATCATAACAATCTTCTGATGATAAATCTCTGCAATAAGGAAAACCTATTATGCAGAAAACTTATATGTAACAATTCAATTTATGAAGAAGACAAAGCTATCATTCACTAAAATGAATTA
>ML781369.1:483423-523845 GCA_009831015.1 Picea engelmannii | reverse complement strand
ATCAAATACAATCAGAATCGAAGTCATAATTATAATCGATATCAATTGAAGAGATTTGTTACAGCTGTAGCAATACACATAGATTTCATGTCATTTCAACCAACAGTAAAGATAGGCGAGCTGTAGATTATGCATAAGATTCATTCTATTGTAATCAAATATGAGAAAGGCTGTCACGAGATACTCAGAATGAAATATGCGTAGCAGTAATGACCAGAAATCACCATCGATTTCAATTGTTGGGTGAGACAACAGTATCAATAACCATAAGCTGGACAACAATCAAACAAAATCGGGACTGAGCCAATTATAGAACAATTCATCATCCTATGCATAATCATTCGTAACTGAATATCGATAGTTATTCCAATTCAAAATATAACAGGGTCGGTTTAATCAACGGGCCACAACAAATTGACTGGCTGGACTTCACATAACTGTTACGATTTGTATTAATTCATGCTATAAAACCAAAACCCTTTTTTTATACAAAATCCACATCGTATCCGGGTTGGTTAAAATCATACTCAGATAAAATTGTAACAGAACAACCATCGTTTATGTGCATCATAACCAATTCGAATAAAAAAGATAGATCGTGTTTCAAAATTTGAAATGCAAAACGGTTTTCCTATAATAGATGAAACAGAGCATTCAATCGTAACTAATTTTAAACAATCAAATCCAGAATATGATTACTAGAATCAAAACCAAATCCAACTAAACGATAACAAAATTCGATTTAACAAATCAAATCATATACAGCAGTGCATGTTTATGTAACAGAGCAGGTCAATAATGTACACAGAGTTTATGAATGCACCATATAAATGAGTGAAAGTTATACCAGCGCGGTTGCTGAGGCTATGTCAATTTTGAATTGACAATTGCAGTATCCGACTCGACATTTTTGAACAGTATTGAACCAGTAGTTCGCTTCTTTTTGTCAGTGGGTTGCCCTTTGATGTTCTGACCGATGCGTTTTGCCACTTGGTCTTCCAAAGCATGGATTCTGGATTGCAACATCGACACGTCCAAATAGTACCTCTCTAACCATAAACCACACTGATCGCATGGTGGAACAGTCGATTGAGCAGCAGAGGGTTTTGATGAATCACCGAGGGTTCCACGCGGTAGTTCAATGCCAGGAAAATTAGGATCATCCCTCAGACAAGGTGGTAATTTCTTGACAAATTCATAAGGATGTTTGTCACACAATCCTTCTAAGTAAGGATACTCGTTCGCGAGAAAACGTTCAATCTCTGAATCGAAATCTTCACTGACCACGATAGGCTCAGGATTGGCAGAGGGTTTCGGTTTATTTCTCGCCATGCGAGAGATTAACCGAGCATTTTTCTTGCCTTTAGAATTAGCATTAGCTTTAGCTTTAGGCTGATTGACTGTAGGCTTAGCAATTTTGACCTGTTTGGTCACAGACATGGGCAAGTTCGTAGGTGGGTCGGGTAGAGGTTTGGGTAGTAAAACGTTGTAAGGCACAGGGGTAGGCTTGCTTTCGGTCACCATAGGCTTATCAACCTGTGGTGGGTTTGACTCTTCAAATCCATTACGACTGATAAAATCACCCCAACTGTCACGACGTAACTCCAACTCGTAAACGATAATCATTTTAATTAACCCCAAATGGAAGAGACTGGTATCGGCCTGGCTGCGTTTGAACCTTTTAGCCATCTTAAACAGATTTCTATGCAGGTAGTGTGGCATATTGAGTTCAAAACCCATAAAAACCATCAATAGACGAAGGTGAAACAATAAAACGAACCCGTACATTCCCTCACAAGTAACGAATTGCTTGATTATCATTAGCAGGTCGTGCCAGCGTTGTTTTAACATTTTTGCAGGCCATCCTTTGTTGCAGGGTTTCACCATTCGAGATTGGAAGAGAAATGTCCATGGGACATATTCCAATTTACAACTCTTCGACCACCGCTGTCCTGTAGCAGGAAGACTGGTTGTCGAGCTTAGAAATTGTTCATTAATCTCCAGTTGCACATCTCCAATTTTGGCTCGGCAGCCATCGAATGACAATGCAAATTGCCGAGCCACGATAGGGTTATAACCATTGAATTTCCTTATGAACGGGAGCCACCCGAATTCCTCCAAGTTGCTACAAGAGCCATCAAACATCAGCAGTGCTTGGCACGCGTTGGGCTCGGCCCTTACGACAGGAGCCATGGCTTCTGTGCATGGTAGGGTTTGGTTTGAACAATACAAAACATAAGAGAAAAACGATAGGGCTTAACAGCTGCAAGCGCTCAAAGGGGAATGACTCAATGTAACACGTGCGAAGGTGGTGGGATTACTACCGCCATGCAGTGTATTAATGGTTGGGTACAACGTTGTTCCATCAATAATCAACACATTAAAAACACATTAATCGGCCAACCCAAATCGGTGTACAACCATATCAATGTGCCATCCATCAAATGTAGAATCGACACCATATGTTATATTCATGCACCAAGTGTATAGTTCAATCCAACATGAAATCCAACATTAACCAATGATCCATCGTATCAATCATATTAACAAACATTTAGACCAATGTTAATCCAATCGTGCCAATGTATAGTTTGAAACTATGATTGTTCAATGTAAAATCAAACTCACAAAACAATGCACCAAGCAACGATTCAAACTATAAAATTGAAATCCAAAAGATTAATCAATGCGCCTTTGTAAAACTCAAACCATTGCCATTTCATATCAAATCAAACTTATAATATTACCAATGCATTTGTTGCATATTCAAATGTTTATATTTCAAAGTTTTTAGAACATTGCAACAAAAGATCTCTTATAATCAATAAGTCAAGAGCTCATAG
Organism: Picea engelmannii; assembly: GCA_009831015.1. Taxonomy (NCBI): domain Eukaryota; kingdom Viridiplantae; phylum Streptophyta; class Pinopsida; order Pinales; family Pinaceae; genus Picea; species Picea engelmannii. The sequence goes on along the minus strand of ML781369.1, from coordinate 521,002 downwards.
CAATAAGGATCAAAGCATATAAGACCAAAATCAATCATGACCTTTATAGGATCAAATGTAGTCAATAATTTTTCATGGTCAATGGCTTATTAATCCAATAAATCCAAATGCGCAATCAGAGTAAGAGCAGGCCAAGGGACATAGTTTGAAAGAATCTTTTGCAGGCATGTGATAAACCAATGGTAAAGTGCCTTTCAGAAAATTAATAAAAGACGACGACAATCCAAACAACAAAAGAGGGGTTTTCACACTTTCAGTTGTGAAAACTGAATCGAAACCAAATTGCAATTGTCGCAAAAATGAAACAAATGTCTAGTTGCACAATGCGACGATGATTTGTCGTTTAGAAGACAAGAGGTGTAGGCAACTTTTTTAGAGCAATTAAAAAAATGAATTGGCTGCCAACAAGTTGATACACAGTGATGCCTTTGGACCTGTTCATGTTCCATCCCTAGGTAAATATGTGTATTATGTTTCATTCATGGATGATTTCTCAAGGAACACATGGATTTATTTTCTTAGAAAGAAATCTAAGTTATTTGATAAATTTAAAGAGTTTAAGGCCCTAGTAGAAAATCATACAAAAAAGAAAATAAATGTATTGAGAACAGATAATGGTGGAGAATTTTGCAGAAATAAATTTGAAGAATTATGTAAGAAGTGTGGTATAGAAAGGCAGAAGACTACTCCATACACTCCTCAGAAGAATGGAGTTGTGGAAAGGATGAACAAGACACTGATGGAAAAAGCAAGGAGCATACTCAACAGTGCTGAGTTAGGACAAGAATTATGGGCAGAGGCAGTGGGTACAACATGTTGCATGTTCAATCGATCACCTTCATCAGTGTTGGATGATAAAACTACACATGAGGTATGGACTGAAAAAAAACCTTCTCTTAAACATCTTAGAGTGTTTGGTTTTCATGCTTATGTACATGTTCCAAAGGAAAATAGGAGTAAGTTGGATAAAAAATATGAAAAGTGTATCTTTATTGGTTATAAATATGGTGTGAAAGGTTATAAGCTTTGGAACCCAAAAACTAAGAAGATTGTTTATAGTCGAGATGTTGTTTTTAGAGAGGTAAAATATGTGTCCAAACAAGAATTCCTACCAAGGCAAGATGAACCTGAGAAAATAGAGTTAGAGTTGGATGATGCAAAATCTAAATCATCTGAAGAAGATGAAGTAGAAGAAGAGGAAGAACCTTATACCCCAGTACTGAGGAGATCAGTGAGAGAAAGAAGGCAACCAGAAAGGTATAGTCCACCTGATTTCCGTTCCAACATTTCTTTATCTATTACTGATGATGATCCCAGAACTATGATGGAAGCAGTGAATTCAGAGGATAGTAAACTATGGAAGAAGGCCATGGTTGAAGAAATGGATGCCTTGGATAAGAATGAGGCATGGGATATAGTTGAGTTTCCAGCTGGAAGAAAATATGTTGGTAGCAAATGGTTGTTTAAGAAGAAGTTTAATGAAGAAGGAAAAGTAGAGAAATACAAAGCTTGGTTAGTAGCAAAAGGTTATTCCCAAGTGGATGGAATTGACTTTGGTGAGATTTTTTCTCCTATTTCTAAGTTAACTTCTATTAGATTTCTTTTATCTATTGCTACTGCTTTTGATCTTGAAGTGGAATAGATGGATGTGAAGACAACATGCCTACACGGGGATCTGGAAGAAGAAATCTACATGAAGCATCCAGAAGGCTTTGTAGTGAAGGGAAAGAAAGAGTTGGTCTGTAAGCTAAAGAATTCACTATATGGTCTGAAGAAATCACCCAGGATGTGGTACCAAAAGTTTGACACATACATCCTTGGATTGGGATTTGTGAGAAGTAAGGCTGATCACTATGTATATTCCAAGAAGGTTGGTAATCACCTCATTTATATAGTGTTGTATGTTGTTGACATGTTGTTGGTAAGAAATAACATGGATGTTATCAAGGAGGTGAAATCATAGCTATCCTCCAAATTTGACATGAAGGATCTCGGTGTTGCTAACTCCATTCTGGGAATTGAAATTAAAAGAGATCATGCTAACTGGAAACTCTGGTTGAATCAGAGAAAATATGTTGAGACAATATTGCAGAGGTTTAATATGCATGGAAGTAAACCGTTCAAAGTTCCTATTCCTATAGGTGTAAATTTATCTACGGATCAGTGTCCCAATACATAGAAAGAAGAAGAGAACATGTCCCATGTTTTGTATGAGAGTGCAGTTGGTAGTTTGATGTATGGAATGGTTTGTACTAGACCAGGCATTGCACATGTAGTGGGAGTTTTGAGAAGGTATATGTCAAAACCATGGAAGGACCATTGGACAACAGTAAAGAGGGTCTTCGGGTATTTGCGTGGAACTACCAATTATGGATTTTTCTACCAAGGAAGACCAGGATTGGACAGAGTGGTGGACATACATGGCTTTGTTGATGCAGACTGGGGTGGAGATCTAGATCGCAGAAGATCTACAAGTGGGTATGTGTTTAACCTATTTGGAGAAGCAATCAGTTGGATGAGAAACAGACAGGCTGTAGTGGCACTCTCAACTACGGAATCTGAATACATGGCAGGCACTCATGCAAGCAAGGAAGAAGTATGGTTATAGAGATTGTGTTCAGGTATTGGGTTGGTACAATAAGCAGTGAGATTAGATTGTGATAGTGAGAGTGAAATATTCCTGGAAAAGAACCCATTTTATCATTCGAAGACAAAGCATATTGATGTTCAGTATCACTTTGTGAGAGACATGGTTGAGGAAAAGGAGGTGTTACTGGAAAATGTTGACAGTTTGAAGAATGTTGCATATTCATTGACAAAGTCTGTGAGCACAAAAAGTTTCTCCTAGTGTAGAGTAACAATGGACATTGTTGCCTTGGATTGTTGACGATATATAATCCCGTGGACCCCTGGATGAAAAGAAAACAACAAGTGGGAGAATGTTGGGTATGTGTTATATTATTTGCATGTGTGTGTGTGGGCATGTCAGATTCGACAACTGTGTCTTACGATCCCTCATAGTAGTTCTCTTTGTGTCATGTGTGTCAGGTGCTTCCTATGGGGGTACCATGGGGGTCTAGGTATGGCCCTCCCTGGTTACGCGCAGTGTTCATCACCGAGCGGTAGCCCGGGGCAGTGCCCCCAAAATTGTTTTTGGGGCGGTTTTTGCTATTTTTAGCGGATTTTTCTATTTTTAGCGGTTTTCTAAATTAATCCCAGATTAAGGGATTAGTGTTTTTGTATCTACAGAATACCTAAAAACATTGTATATATTGTATGGTGAATGGTGAAATTTGATATAATGAAAAAAGAAAGGTTTTCTCCAATTGAGGGTTTCCGGTATAAATCTTTGTGTATTATGTGAATGAGCGATTGATAAATTTTTGTTTTGATTAAGAATCTACATGCATTTATTTACTTCGTAGGTTTAAAACTTACAAAAACTATGGTTTAAATAGGAACATTCATCAACTTACTACCCACAAGCAAATGGTCAGGTAGAGGTTGTTAATAACCCTCTCAAGACTATTCTTCAACGAATGATTAATTCGGCCAATTCAAATTGGCATTTGATGTTGTACTTGACACTTTGGTCTTATCGAACTTCAGTCAAGACTGCTACTGGTTTTTCTCCTTTCCAACTCATCTATGGGTTGGAGGCAGTCTTTCCCATAGAATGCCAAATATCGTCTCTTAAGTTGGCAGTGGAACTAATGCCTGACACTACACCACTTGAAGAATGTATTTTATATCTCGAGCAGCTCGATGAGTAGAGCCAAGATAAAAAATTGGCCAATGAGGCTCACAAACAACGTGTCAAGTGTCAGTGTGATCGGTCCATCCGCCCTTGGATTTTATCCGAAGGTGATCTTGTCCTAGTCTACAACCAAGACAAATATCCCTTAGGGGAAGGCAAGTTCAAACCCATGTGGTTTAGACCATTCATTGTGAAAAAATTATTAGAAAATGTTTCTTATCAACTAGTTGATTTCAAGGGTAACGATTTATGGGAGCCTAGAAATGGGCTCCACCTTAAGAAGTACTACACTTAGCTCAGTCTCCTAAGTGTGAATTCTTGTATATATGTATATTTTTTATACAATCATGTCTTCTTTTTTATGGACGTGTAGTTATTGTGTTTTTTTTTTCACTGTGGTAGATGTCAAGTGAATCTGAAGTCTATGTTGGGTTTGCAGATAGTGCTATCTGACACACTTGGAGGCTTTCTTCCACAGCTTGGGTGAATTTTACACCTTTTGGTCAGTTGATGTCTTCTGGAGGTATTTGTCTAGGTGAAGCAACTAATAATGTTTCTGAGTACAGTGCATTAATAGAATTACTATGTGACGCCTTGTAACATGGTATTTCTCACCTCCAGGTTTATCTAGATGCTCAATTGGTCGTGTCTCAGTTAAATGGGATATACCATGTCTCTGATCCCACCCTTCACTGACAGTTCCTTAGGGTACTTCTCTTAGAACGTTATTTTTATTATATTTCTTATATTCATGTTCCTAGGATATCTAATCAACTAACTGATACATTGGATAATCAATTATTAGATTGGCATGTTTCTCACACATAAAAGTAAAAACACACACATACACACACTTGTAAATACATTTTTACAAAATGTTTTTCCATAAGACAAAAAAAATGTATATATAATAATACATCCTAAAAAATTGGTGTCATGAGTACAAAGTTGGCCATAAAGACTCAAATAGAGATGGTATATATCGATGGGCTCAAGCCCTCACTACAAAGTACAAAACGTTCCCTCGTCACATGTGTGGTCCAAAACTAACTATGGTCTAGGCCTATTGTCCCTATTATAATGAACTATGGTGTTCACAAGATGCTGAAATAGCTGGACCCAAGTCCTGGGAACCCCTAATACATGGGGTTTCATAGTTGGGGGAAGTTCCTATATCTCTTCCATCGGCACTGCATGAGTGAGATCCATCAGATTCCTCTCTATTCATTGCAGTACTCTCTCAACCTCTTCAGTTGGGGGTCCTCCTACAGTTGTTGGTCCTCCTACTCTTGTTGGTCCGACCTTGGGTTAAGGACAATGCCTGGTCCTAGCAAAGTTAATTGGTCGCATTGGTGCCACATCTGTTTATAACATATCTTTGAGTTAGTATTTTGACATTACCATAAAAAGAATAATATTTAAAAAACTTTAAAAAAAATATTAGACAACTTTAAAAGTGTTTTTACCTATCTCTTCGGGCTCTTCGTCAGGGGGCATGGGAATATCATGATCCCTCAGGAAACTGATCCCTACATATGGATATTCCTCGGTCACCAGAATCTGATGGGACCACCAATCAAAAAAATTGTCATCAAAGGCCTCATAGACTCTCCCTGCACCCTGTCTAGGAAAAAACGCTTCCCACCTGCACAATGTCGGAAAGGAGGAAATATGGCCTTTTACTGTCTCCCTTGGGCTGAGGGTTGGAACTCTCTCGAAAAATAAATCACAGAATATGGTCTCAAAAGAAAAGAAAAAATTCGTTCTTATGTGATAGTCAATGAGTTGTTTCTTGATGCATGTAAGCATTGTAGTGCTCCAGTAAAAAATGGTGGCATCCAAACACTGAATTGCACAATGCATATGTGCATGAGAAGCATGATGAAGTGTTTTGGATCCCGTGATCTGCCCAATCATAAAAATTACAATCTGAAGATTGAGGCTACTGATCTTGTGTATCAACACCTGAGATCCTACTTTCTCAGTTTTAGCCTCACAATATATCTCGATGTAGTCCTCTATGTTGTATGGCCCTGGAGGAAAGGTACTCAAGTTGATTTGTTCCCCCTTCCTGAAGAGGTCGGTCAAAAAGTATATGTCCTCTATCGTTGGAGTTAATGATTGACCTTCCAGCATGAACACCTCTGCATATGGATGCCACTACTCTATCAAGTGGTTCAGTAATCTAGGTTGTGCCCTCATGAATGGACATTGGAAAAATTTCCACATACCACATTGTTTATGCATGGAAATGGCCCCTGGATCCTCCTCTACCAAGACATATATCTCCTCATATTCCCTTTCCCACCAATGAACATTCATCCTATTACACAAAATTTGGAGAGGATTAGCCCTTGTTTCACTTTTTTTTAACATTAAAAGAGGTGTACGCGGGTTGTCTTTAAGACAATCATGTATGTATGCGTGCTAAGTGTTACTTTTACCATGTACATACACGTGTTGGGCATGGACAACCCACATACATGCATTCCCGACCCTTTTACAAGGGTGTGCGCCTTCCAAACAATAACTCAATAAATAAAGGATGGATGAAAATGAAAAGAAAGATTGTTTGTACTTACTTGGTTCAAGTGTGAGGATCTTTCGTCCACCGTTGCTCCTTGAATTCTCATTTTGAGGAAGAGGGTTTTTTGACCTTTTGGTTATTTTCCAAATTGCAATGGTTAAAATGAGTTTTCCACCTCTATATATAGAATTGTTTGGCCCTTTTTGCCCCAATTTGGTCCTCTTTTTCCCTTTTCTTGGCTTGGTATCTACTTGAGTTCAATTTTAAGAGATCTTTGGGCCATTCTAATGAACTTTTTCTTTTGGTTTGATGTTTTCTTGAGATGGCTTACACTTATATCATCCCATGGTATGAGTTGTTTTTTCGAAATTTGCATATAGGTTAGGTTTTCAACACCCTACATTTTGCTTATTGTTTACTTTTTTTCTTTTCCATAGGATCAATCCCACCAAAGTGTGACACAGGACCTCCTCTGTTGTTTTAGAAGTGTCATAATTAGGTGGTAGAGCCTTACTCTACATGGATTCCCTAGGTATATACTTTGTTGGATTTTGGTGTCCATCCCGTGAGTTTTCTCCATAGGCTTGGGAGTTATTTTTGTCCCGCCATGATTACTCTTTCAAGCCTCATTCTTCTTCATCTTTTCTGGATCTTACTCGAGGGACTCCCCATGGGCATAGTTTGTTGTCTTTCAAGCTTGTTTAAACTTTGAAAGAAACATCTAATGAGATATTATTTATTCTTTCCGGTCTCGTCTGGATTACTTAAGATAATAAGACCCCCTGGAGTCTTCTTTAAGCCCTTTTCAAACTCTCTAAAATTGAAAATATTGTTGAGCGATATTGTTTCCCTTCATGCTCGTCAAACTAAAATTTGAAGGAACATCTTTCTGGTGGTAGTTTACCCTTTTTTCAGTTTAGACGGTTAATTTATGAATAAAGGTATTCCCTAGGAGCTTCGGTTTGCTAGGAGACTATTCTCAGGCGTAAGTTTAACCCTTTTTCGGGCCCGAGGGACTAAAGTTTTGAAAAAGGGCCATTCTTCTTGGTTTTTTTATCGCTTTTTTGGGCCTTGGAGATTAATTGCGAAAAAGGAACCGCCCTCTGGAGTCCATAGTTAATCTCTTTTCAAACTCTCTAAATATGAAAAGATCATCGAGTGACCTTGTTGCTTTCACACTCGTTAATTGGTCCAAAAGGAATCTATTTGGCATGATTTTAACCCTTTTTTAGGTGAATAGATTATCCAGGAAAAAGGTATGCCTCAGTAGACATGCCTCACCAGGAGATTTCTCCTAAGTTATATTTTATACTTTTTCAGGCTGAGACTAAATTTAGAAAAAGGTTGTGAGTCCATAGTTAATCTCTTTTCAGGCTCCTTAAAATTGAAAAGATAGACAAGTGATATTGTCTCAGTCACACTCATTAAAATGGTATTGTAGAGATATCCTTTCGGTATAATTTTAACCCTTTTTTGAACCGACTAGACTAGTTACGAAAAAGGAACACTCTGGACTCATATTTTCGTGTTTTTAGACTCTATAAATGTGAAAAACCACCGAGCTTACCTTCTCTGGGCTCGTAAAAATTCACATGGAAGGACTCCTATTGTGATGTATTTAATTGCATCGCATCTCTCATCCTTGTGTCTTTTGCCTAATGTCGGCTTCATGTTGATATTAACTGAACCTTCAAATAATTCCTTAAATGCAAGCCTTGTAGCACTTTTTTCCCTTGTGAACTGACACCATGACCCGTGGAGGAATTTTCTCGAGTGTCTTATCCTACACATGTCTCCTTGCAATGAGAATTAGTATGTTCCATGCGCTTGGAACTATTTTTCTTTCCCGTGACATTCGTTCCTCCATTGTAACGTAGCACTCTTTTATTCTTTTTTCAAGATCGTTAAAAATTTGAAAAAGACGAAAAAAATCAAATATTCCAAAAATAGGGGACGTGATATACATTCTCTTTTTTTGTTAGCAAGATAGTCGCCCTTGGACAACACACATCCTTGCATTTCTTCATCAATCATTTGGATCTAGTATGACCTTACAAAGTTGTTCTCGTTACACAGAGTTGTGTCCTCCTCCATTTGGTTACTCTTCCAAACATATGGAGAGTTTTTGGTGCCTCCTGTATCACAGACTTATGTCAATATTACGCTTCTTGAGTCTCATATTTTCTTCGTTCTTTTTTCCAAGGGAAGTTTCATGCTTCTTTTTTTTACTACGCCTAGTGATCGATATCCTCTAGTATTTCCTCGAAAACATGTCGAAGACCCCAGGGTAGTGAGTCTTACACTCCTATTTTACTCCTACCTGAGCTCTTGAATATTTTGAGGTTGTTGCTAGAGAGATGAAGTCCTCATATCCAGCCACAGGAATTGATGTTTCTTGAAGGCGCATATCATATTGTACTTGTATATCCTCAAATGACATTGAGATGTAGATCCACTATGTATTGTTCACGGCTACACTTTATATGGACATTTATATTTTGTATAGTAGTCGTATGTGGCATGGATCTGTAGTCTACTTGATTGGTAGCCATGCTTATTTTATCATGAGCATGGGTATGCCCACCTCAGAGAGATTATTATTATTATTGCAGATGGCACGCTCACGAACACTCCTCTCGGGCTCACTCAACTATGTGCATTCCCACTATGTAAAGATATTGCAATGTATTTCAGCCATCACTTTCTCTTATGAACTCACACATTAGGGGGCACCTGTTATAGTCCAAAAATTCCTTACCTGTGAATACAATACATTGGCTTTTCCACTTACATACTTTGCCAAAATACTGTTGAGGCTTCCTCTTAAAAAACTATTTTTTTGATAGTGTATGTGCCATGTTGCATTATATGTTTTCTCAAATCAAGAACATGCTCAACCTCTTTTTGAAACCATTGGTTTCCATTATGTAATTTTATCTATATCTTACCCTTTACAACAATTTTACATGGTTTATCATCACCTAAATAAACATGTCCAAAATCACCTTGAACATAGTCTTGAAAATATTTCCTATCGGGTGTGGCATGAAATGAAGCCCCTGAGTCTATCACCCAAGAATCATAAATATTTTCTAATGAAAGGATTAAATCATCTCGCAACACATCAGATATTACATTTTCTTCTTGATTATTGTCTTGTTTTCCATCTCCTTGTTTTCCTTTTCGAGACCAAAAATATTTATTTGGGGTCCTTTCTTCCTACAATTCCAACACTCTAGCTTCCCTCTGGATTTGTATTTTCCCTTCTTATACTTCCCATTATTTCCCGGGCTCTTTCCTCTCGCCCTTTTTCTTCCCCTATTCTCCACAGTCAAATAATTACATGATGTCTCACCTATGCTTTTATATCATATTTTCTCATTAAGGATAACACCAACAACATCATCAAAATTTAAAGTGTTTGAAACAGAGACAAAATTAATCATAGACATGACCATCTCATTCCATATTTCTATAAATGAGCATAAAAACAAAATATCCCTAACCTCATCATCAAATTTCACTCGTATAGAACTTAACTAATCGGTGACTGTGTTAAACTCATTTAAATGATCAACAATAGACCCACCTTCTAACATCTTCATATTGAATAAATTCTTCATAAGAAATACCTTTTTGGAGGGTGAGATGTTTTCATATAGTTTATTCAATTCCTTCATCAAATCCTCCATTGTATTTTCTTTTGAAATGTTGAAAGCCACTAACGTTGCTAGGAACAATCATATTGTTCCTAGTGCATTTATATCAAGAACCTCCCATTCTTCATCTTTCATAGTTTTATACTTCTTATTTATTCCTCCAAATGGTAGGAAAATATTATACGGATATAGGTAGTCCTCCATTTTCCTCTTCCATAGCTGGTAGTTTTGGCCATTAAACTTCTTGACCCTAAAATTTCATTATTGTGCCATTGCTCCCACTTGAACCAGGAACCCTCCTTTCTTATGAGTTTATAAACCAAATAAACCTTTAGATATGATACCAGTTGTTAAGAATAGGATCACGAAGAAACAAAAATAAAACAAATCAAAATGAATGCGGAAATAAAACACAAAAGAACACAATACAATAGGGATGCCAATATACATGGTTCACCCTATATGGGCTACATCCACATAGAAATACCCAGTCCTTCCTTTATTCTATCCATCAAAATAAAGGGATAGCACCTACAACACATCCGCTACAATATCATTTTCATTCTCTCATGATGTATTCTCTTAATCACAATACTCTCTCTCACCATACACAGTCGCAATACAATGCCCCCTTAAAAATAGGGTTGTCTTCTAAGTAAAAAAGGTACCAACATAACCTCTTTCGTCAAATATGCATGAATTAAATTTAAAAAGGAAATCCAACATGAGAAATAAAATACATTACAAGGGTTTCTTAGAGTCTTCCAATCCACAAATTAGGCTTTACCATGATTCTTATGACATTTAATTTTAAAATAGTGGAATTACATAAGTAAAATGTGGTTCTATTACAAGAAAGAGTGGGGAGTGGTGCCAAAATTTCAGGAGAGCTATCAAAATTATGAAGGATTAGGAATTCTTATCCTTAAATTTAGTAGGAAAGTCTAGGTAATTGATTACATGTTCAAGGAAGCATTCTATGAGATTAACTAAATCTATCATTCTTGAATCAATAATTGGAGTTGAACTCGCATTTTTGGAGCTAAGGGAAGTATTCTCTATTGTTAATATCTATGGACCCTATGAAGGTAAAGTGGATTACTGGAAGGGTCCCTAGCTCATGGATTTATGAGGAGGAAGAATATTATTTGATGGAATTTTAATTTAACTATAAGTAGAGAAAATATTTTGGGAGTGTTTTTAGGGTAGACCCTCTAGAAGATTTTTTCACTAACAAACTAGAGGAGATCGAATGGATGGATGTAGAACCCATAAATATGGACCCTGCACTAGAGGAAATTGAAGGTAGGATATGATAAAGTATCTATATGATTATATCATGTTCTTACTTTTAATTATCTTCGACAAGATCAAATTAGTACCAAATCGATGAAAAAGACTTTAGGGAGGTGATTAGATCACTTTCTAGTTACCATTCAATTTTCAAAAGAGGGTTTCAAGCCCACGATCCATTTCAAGTTTAATCCTACTTGTTTTTAGGATCAAAAAATGTTAAACCTAGTTAAAATGAAATGGAGACTTTATGATGCATCCTTGAGGGAGCCAACATGCATACGATTTGTCTCCAACATTAAACAAGTCAAGAAGGTGGTTTCATTTTGGGCCCATTTGAAGAGAATAAAGTATTAGCAATAATTAATCTCATTATAACATCAAATTATTTAATCTTATTCCAAATAAGTAGGGGGTGTGTATATGAGCCCTCAAGAAAAAACTTGAGGTTATTGGAACATAAAAGGAGGAAACTTCTTGCAGATAAAGATTCTTTTTGGAGGCTTAAAAGTAGGGTTTTGTGGCTAAGAAAAGGGGATGAGAATACAAAATTATTCAATTGATTTGAAAATTATAGGAAAAACATAAATACTATATAAAAAATTCTAATATATGATGGGTCTAAATCTCGTAGATTCAAAGACATTGTTGATTTAGGAGTGGAGCATTTTGGGTAGATTTACAAGGAAGAATATAGAGAAAACATTGTTGAGGTAGCCAATATGACATATTTATTTCTAATCTTTATTTATGACATAAGGAATGGTATATTGATGGAGGAAATATCCAAAGAATAATTACAAGTGGTTCTTCATAGATTTCAAAAGGACAAGATTCTTGGCCTCGATGGATGGAAAGTGGAGTTCTTTTGGGGGTTTTATGATTTGATAGAAGGTGATTTAATAAAGGTAGTTAAAGATTCAAGGACCTCTGGGAAGGTATTGGGTACATTTAACACTACCTTCATTTCCTTAAAATCTAAAAAGGAAAAATGTGATTCCCTTTGATTACCTCATACCTATCTCACTATGCAACTATATTTACAATATTATAGCAAAGAATGTTGCTATGAGGTTCAAAAGGATTATGTCTAAGTTAACATCCAAGGAACTATTCAGGTTTATTTGTGGTAATAAAATTCATGATGTTAATGAACTGACTCAAGATGGTATTCACACCATAAAAATAAAAAATGAGAAGGGTTGTTTTTGTACGTCCCACCTTTCCGATAGTTCTTGGATCTACCATGCTCTACCCCTCGATGACGAAGGAGAAATATTAAGACATGGATAGGGTTCCTTCTCCTTCTGATTCTCATTATCATTCATTGGTGTTTCATGATTTGGACTATGTTTTGTGTTTCTTCCTGGAAGAGGTCGATTGTCGACAACCTTGTTTCTTTATGTCAAAGACCAGAATCTATGCACAAATCCTCATTGGATTCTACATCATCTAATAGGATATGTCCCTCTCTATCTATCTGCATTCATCAATATTTTTATTTTCTATCATATCCTTCTTCCCCCCTCCACCTAGATAGAACCTTGGGGAGGGACCGACCTCAACCATGGTACTAAAATTGGATCTCTCAAAGGCCTATGATTGAGAAAATCAGTCATACTTGAGACTTATGTTGATTCACCTTGGGTTTTATGTTCACTTTCTAAACTGGATAATGATTTATTTTCCTTTAATATCCTTTATTGTCCTTATCCATGGATCAACATCATAATTTTTCCCCATGTTTTTGTTGTTGTTATTAATAGTTCTTGAAGTCCTTAGTAGGCCACTATTTTATGCATGAAGAATTGGATTTATAAAAGGTATTAAGCTAGGAAGAACTCTTTATCTAACACTTTTTATTTTTGTATATGATGTTTTATTATGTTATGATGGCTCAAGAAATTTATAATTATATTTATCTACTATAGGTATGAGAGTTAATATTAAAAAATATAATATGTCCTTAATGGGATGGTAAATGATCAAGTTAGGGAGTTCCTTCAATTATTTCCATATAAACAACTTGAATTTCAAGTTGGATTCAAATATATGGGTTCTTACATTAATCCAAATGACTACAAGTTAAATTATTAGAGTTGGTTAATATGAAAAGTTGAAAGAATAATCAATTTATGGTGTAATAGATGGTTATGTAGGGGTGGGAGGCTCATCCCGGTTAAATCGATCTTAGAAGAAATCCCATTTTTTTAGCATTCTTTGTCTTTTGTTCCAAATAGGGTTATGGGAAAAATTAGGAAAATGTGATTTAGGTTTTTATGGGTAGGAAAAAAGGAGAGTGAAGGTATTGCCTTGGTTAAGTGTAAAACCATAGAAAAGCCTAAGTAATTAGGAGGTTCGTGGGTCAAGAATATTCACTATTTTGGAAAGGATATAGCAACCAAGTGCCCATGGAGGCTCATATAAAACAAGGGGTTTTTGATATAGGTTACCATTCAAAAATATATTGAACCTAGTTCACTAGAATAATGGATTAGGAAGTCTTCTAAAATATTCATAGTGTTTCAATACTTTGGAAGGCAATTGTTCTTACTTTTATTTTGGTTGGAAACTAGGTGGTGCAAAAAGTTGGTAATGGGAAAGGGTAAGGACAGGATCTAATCAATGGGTAGGAAACATAGAAGAATATAAATTTCTCGGGAATCTAACTGCATCCCTTCAACAAAGGGGCATTTTTTATTTAGCTCAAGAATCTTCCCCAAAACTTTCATATATATGGAAACAAGAGTGGAAAAATAAAACCTTAATTAGGTTGGAGGGTATTGAAGTAGAACTATGGGATATTTACACAATGATACTTAAAGTAATGCATGTTAGAATTGAGGATTAGGATGAATTGGTTTGGTCCAAAATTTTAACTTTAGGTATTTACACACCTATATTAGGCTATAAAGCTATGTTTTCTCTTGAGAGTCCTGGAGATTTTTGAGGGCGGTAGAAAACATTATAAAAAATCAAGTCCCCTTTGAAAAAAATATTATTCATGTGGTTATATGTAATGAAGAAGGCCCTTACTTAGGAATTTCTCTATAATAGGTGTAGGCAAGGACCTAGTAGATCTGTTCTATGAAAGGAGGAGGAAACAATCATTCACTTCTTAATATTTTATGCTTATTATAAATAGGTTTTGTCTGAACTAGACAATATAATAGGATTTATAGGAGGTTGGTAAGGAGAATCAATAAAACATTGTCTCAAAAACTAGTAGATGAATCCAAAACTAAAATACTTCAAGTCTCTCCCTTTGGTAGTTTCTTAGGTGCTTTAGCTTGAGAGGACGGTATGCATATTTGATGACGAACTCGTATCATCTTTTCAATGTGGATTTCAAAGTAGGTCTATTTGTTAGAGCCATAAATATCATCCAAAGGCCCTTGTGAAAAGGCAAGTCACACTCTCCTATTGATAATTTTGGTTCATGGGGTTATTTTTATGGAGCTAGTTAGGGAAGTCCCTCCAATATGTGGAGCAATGGGGATCCTTTACCTAAATGACACCCACTTATTGAGGTTCAAGGAATTTCTATGAGGGAGAACCAATAATCATGTCGATGTTACTGATGTGGAAGTATTATTACACCTTGTTGTAGAGAAGGAAGTATCTAATATTTAGGTTTTAGGTGGTGATTCAATGGTGATAAATAAATTGATGAAGGGGGTGTTGATGCCTAAGTGGTCTGTAGGAAAAAATATTGAAAACACCCTTGTAGGGATCTTAAGGGGAAGAAATGGATGGAATCATGGATGTACTTAAACCCCTAAATTAATTGACTACGTTGTTATATTGATTGGTCAATTGAGTTAGTTGATTCATTTCCCTTAATGGTACTATTCCTCCTTTAATATATAAGAGTTAATTTTATGATGCTCCTTAGGTTAATGGTTGATTTATGTTTGGTGAGCTGTCAATATGCAAATATGATCCTAAACAAAAATTCAAAACTATTTTGAAAATTAAATTAAGCTAATAAATTCAAGGAATATTTTTTAAACAACTATTAAGAACTACAAATCAGATCTGATAAGAAGTTAAATTCTACATAATAATCAGCTGGAAATGAAAAATAAATAGGCTGCAAAATGTTGTCATGATTTCCAGTAACTATTATGATAGAAGTTAATTAAAATTGAGTAAAAAATTGGCCTAAAAAAATATCTATCAACACTAACTTTAAAAGAACCAATAGGATTCAAGATGATGATGTCAACCATAAGGGTAAATAGATTTGAAGGGAAAATGAAATAAACATTATTTTTATCGTGTTTTCAACTTATATCCTTATAGGTTTACTCAAATTTCAAGTGTGGGAACTCATTGGATGTGGAATTAAATTTTTCACCCAATTAGTATGCTTTCTGCATACTTTTGATAGACACATAGTGGGATAAACTGGAAACATATTGAAAAAAAAACACATTTCATTTTCAAGAAACGTACTTTTTAAATATATTTCCAGTTTATCCCATTGTAGGTCTATCAAATGTATGCAAAGTAGGGACTCATTTGGTGTGGAAATTAATTCCACATCCAACGATTTCTCACACTTGAAATTTGAGTAAACCTATAAGGAGATAAGTAGAAAATACAATAAAAAAAATAGTTTTCTTTCGTTCCCTTGAAAATTCTTAACTTTTATTTTATTGTTCTCCTTAGGAGTCCCATCGTAGACCTCAAAATTTATCTAATATTAAATCATGCAACATATAATAAACATCATGTCTCTATAATGGAATCATGTGAACAATTCCACTAAACAATGGTTGAAGAAAAGGCAGGAAAATTAAATCGAACAAACAACTAACAAAAATAAAGCTAGATAATGTAAATGAGAGAGAGAAAGAGAGATGCATATAGGATAGCCCAAAAATTTTATTGACTAAATGCATGTTAATCCAAATAACCCCAAATTTGTAGCAATCGGTTAAAACCATATGTTGTTCACAACATATTAAAACCTAGATAGGGTAAATCCCCAACAACATGAAGTTGTTTCCAACTTCATAGTCATATTTTTTAAAGGGAATTTGCATTCATGATAGAAATAGTCATACAAATAATTGTAGGAAAACACATTCATGAAGAAAAGAAACAAATGTTACCTCCTTATTGAAGCACATTAGCTTTCACCCTTAATGATCGACCTTAAGATGTATCATTCTTGCAATTGCTAGCACTATCAGGTCGTGAAAGGGCCGAGAGAATGAAAAATTAAATGAAGCAGAAGTAGAACAAAAGTTTTACTTACTCTATCTTTCTTCCCCTTCATCAATTCCTCCTCCTTTATTTTATAAAGGGTCAAACAGGTAAGTAAACAATCACCCATGCTCTTTGATTTTCCACTAGAAATGGATTTTAGAGAGTGTTAATTCTAAAATTATTCTATAGTAGGAAGTTGAAAGGCCAAATGTGGTCAAAGTGTTCGGTTCCTATGCCACCTATAAGGTCACTCAACTAATGTGCATTTTTAACTATTTCATATTCATAAAATGAAAAATTCCCTTTCATTCAACCACATATAACCGATAATCCAAAAATCAATATTTGCATAAATTTTTAGACAAAAAACAAATACACATATATAAATATAACCATAGGTTCATAACTATTTATAACGTTCAATTGTCAATGTCTTATCACTATAATTGGTTTCTCATAAATATATGAAAACATTATAGCCCATGATTAAAAAAAATTAAACCATCCCCATCTCAATTAATGATAATTATTTCATCACCATTAATTACATACCAACCTATTTCGATCAAGGCATGCCTATTCAAATAGTAAAAGGTCCCATTTGGATGAGTGATTTGTGCTCACTAAGAGAGACCACTATGAAATGGAGTATACTCAGTTGTGATAGTGGTGTGACCATTACGTGACTTTATCTTTAGTTTGTAAAGAGGTCTTCTAGGAGGAGTTCATCCGTATTCATTCCTTTCAAAACTCAACTTATCATTCACATATGAGATGCAAGAACTCATCTCTTTTCCTACTTACAGTAGTGCATGCAAGCCTACAGTGAAATATAACATAGTTGTGTAGGTGTATACAAGCATGTGATAACATAGGACTAAAGTAAAGAAAGGTGCATAAAGGAAAATCTCATGTTGGACAACCACTTGAACGATACCACACACATTCTCTAGTTCTCAATACAACCTCAAAATTATCCATTTAACAAGCTTAGAATATTGGATTTATCTATGTCACAATGAGGAAATCATGGCATTAATGTGTTGACAACAACCTCAAACATTTTCCACCCAAAACATATTATGTTTGCATTAAGATTACTTTTTTCATCATCATTTAACGAATAGAAATTTGGTGTAAATCATGCTTCTACTTTTGTTCAACAATGCTAGGCTACAAGATGATTTTTTTTGGACACTAATAATGTTAAAAATCAAGAAACTAGCAATTTGTTGACACTCATAAAACATATAATTTCTTCCATAAGATATAAATTTCATGCTACAACTTGAATTAATACACTAGCAACCTTGAATTAGCTTGTGTTTGGTTGTATATTTCATTCATTAAATTGGATGCTTCTTTATATAAAATCTATAGGAGATAAGACAATCATTTTTTCCAACTAAGCCTGTAACTAAAGTTATGCCTTCCTTGGATAACGTTCAGATATGCAAGCATGAAAAAGGTGCTAAGGAAAATCTATAGGCACAAAATTTTGTTTTTCAGTCAATTATGTGAAATGGAAGCTCAGAAAATATGCCATCTATAGTCATGAATATTTACAAGGACAAACATGCTTCATATTCTCATCTTCCTCATTCACTCAAACACTAAAAGTTTATTCATCTACATATACTTGCAAAACATGGTTTGTCATGACCTGCAACTCAAAATCGAGGGGCCAATTTCTGTCATGATGTAGTTTTTTACAATAATACCCACTCGTCGGTTTACACTTTAAAGCTAAGGACTATGTATGCCTAAAAAAAATTGTTGTTACCACTCATTTTAAATATAAATCACATATGATATGATATTAACACATGGTTGCTAGCAACTCCAATGCACAGGTGGGTGAAAATACAAGAAAATCTACAAAAAAAAAAAATGGGTGTTTTAATGACTCTGACAAGCATGTGAATCAGAGATTTTGATGGTCAAACAAAGGATGAAAATGGGTAAAAATCAAAAGTTTTAAAACTCACAAAAATGCCCACACACATTTCCACCTATGCATGCAAACATATGGGTTTTGATTTCTTCATTTATAAGTAATGTAACATGGAAAAAACTTTGAACAATTGCATGGATTCTACCTTCAAATATGTTGTGATTTGAAACCCATGGAAAACAACAATAATGAGATTTGAATTGGGGAAGGTGAAGGGTGAGTTTAGTAAGACCAAAATGAATCCAACCATGCTATAAGAGAATGTATTTCATGCATACATAAATCAAAAACTATCAACCAACAACTTTATTGAGTTATGAATGCATATTAGGAGGAAATCCTATGGTGCTCTATGGGTTTTAAGGCAAGGACAAATTTATTATTCATCGGATTTTGATAATGAGATTACTTCACTGTGACACTTTGTAAATGATCGAGGTTGTTCAGAATCTAATTCAACATAAATGGTGACTCCAATGGGGATCAGACATTCAAATTCTTATAAATAGTTAGTTTTTGAGTATTTCCATTTCATATCAAAGATCCCAAAGAATTCAAGACCAATCCCATAAATTCAAGCCTCTATTCGAAAGTAGATTGAGAAGGTGGGTTTATTGACCATTTTAAAAAGTTAGAATCCCAATCCTTTGATAATTATAAATTCAAAGGATACATTCCTAGGATCAACCCAACCCTTGTCAATATGACTTCATTTTCCTCACATAGTAGTTCGAGCTTTGGGTAAAGTACCTCATATTCTATTTCTACTGCAATAGGAAACATGTTTAGTCCATTTAACATAATGCATGTCTCCTAACAATCCCCAAAAAGTTATCAAGAAGCTAAACATGCTTTAGTATGAGGTAGATGTATATGCTACTATGTGGTAAGTTCCATCTCCCTTAATATTACACCAGCTACAAATCCCTTTCCCAAATTCAAATATCATCTACCCAAGTTCTCTAGAAATGGGGTAACTTATACCAATGAGAATTTGGATTCTTTCTCTAACACATTTGACAACATTTATGCTTAGGAGAATGACACCTATATGAGGGTATTTATTAACTCTTTGGAAGGAAGAGCTATAGTTGACTTCTTTTATCTCCTTGAAATAATATTTTCAACTTAGTTTCATCTAATTTATTGGTTTAAATCCACCTTTGGCAACATGGAAAATCATGCTAACCATATGTGGAATTTTAACAGCTTGTTCTTCAGAGAGAGTGAAACCATCAAATTTTTTAGCCTCAAGTTTATGAATATTTTCAATAAGGTTTCTAGAGTCATTCGACCTACCCCACAAGTAGGCTTAGTGCACTACTATAAAAGTATTTTCCCTACCTATCGTCATTGATTATAATAAAAGTGTTGATTAATTGGGTTGGTTGTCATTGATGTCAACCCTCGAAGAAAGTCTGGTAGCGAATTCCAGTAGCACAAAGGTTTGGGTAATGGAACCAAGTTTGTTTTATGGATAATAGTATGAGTTTTGATATATTTGTAGGTAAGACTATTCTATATGGATAGTACATGTCATGCCATTTCTGGTGGTATGTGGAATGTCACATAACTCCTCGCGGTTAGAGAGTTATGGCCATGTGAAGTTGGAGAACCCTCATGAGTCATCTAGAAGCCCCAAAAGGTCAAAGTAGTCAAAGTGTTTGCAAAAGAAATTATTTAAATAATAAAGTTAATGGAGAACTCCCTAAAATAAGGAAAGTGGGATGCTACATGAAAGTATAAATAAGAGACAAGGCTCTCTCATTTAATCACACTTGAACCTATTGAATATCATTGAATATCTATTTTGTGAAAGGTTATTTGGGTAGGTATTATTGATAGAGAAAAGTGCAGCAGGAATAGTGCGGCAGAAAAAGTGCAGCAGGAAAATTGCGGCAAAAAAAGTGCGGCAGGAAAACTACGGAAGAAAAAGTGCGACAGAAAAAGTGCAACAGAAAAATCGCGAAAGAAAAAGTGTGAAAAAACAATCGTGGCAGAAAAAGTGCGAAAGAAAAATCACGGCAGAAAAATCATGGTAGAAAAAGTGCGATAGAAAAATCGTGGCAGTAAAAGTACGGCAGAAAAATCATGGCAGCAACGTGGTTGGGGTCTATTTATGAGAGATATGACACATCTTGTTTGAGGCATGTTTTGTGAGCTAGGGTTTAGCTCTTGAGATGGTATTGGATGTTCAGTATTGCTGCATATATCATATTTGTTGAAGGATACAGTTGGTATTTTGTTGTTGGTATTTGGCATATGGGTATTGGTCTTTTGGTTTTGATGTGTTACTAAAGCTATTGGTTTAGATTGAGGCTACATAACAATGAGGTTGTGGCACATGGTTTGATGAAAGGGTTTATGGTATTTGGTTTATGTATAGAGTGATGAATGTTTAGATAATTTTTGATGGTTATATTGGTGTATGTCTTTGGTATAAGGTTGAGGTACATGTTGGGTACATGGTTGAGACAAGTAGTTGATGAGTTGGCACATACATGAGGTGTATAGTTGATGAGTTGGCACATACATGAGGTGTATAGTTGATGATGTTGGTACATCCTGATGAGTCAAGGTTGATGCATGGTTGATGCATGGTACATGTTGGTTCAGGTTATTGGTACAAGTTGTTTGGTGCAGGTTAATTGGTACAGGATTTTTCAGGTTATTCGTATAGGTTGATTGATACAAGTTGTTACAATTTACTGGTACAGGTTGACAGTGATAGGTTGACAGTGGTAGTGGTTGATTTAGTGATAGTGACAAGTTGTCTACATTTGGCATTTATATTTCAGGGCATTTAGACAGGGCAAGGATTGGTGGTTGTGGCCACCTTCTAGTTGCAACCAGAGAACTTAGGGGGTTTAGCGTCTTTATGGTCGTAGCCAGAGAATTGGGGAGTTGGAGCTTCCCTCAGGTTGTAGCCTGAGAAACTAGGGGGTTGGATCTTGCTTCCAGTTGCAGCTAGAAAACAAAGGAAGTTGGTTCTTCAAATGAATGTAATTCTTCAAGACATATAAGAAAAATCATTTTGTGGTTTTCTCCCGCTTTGGGTTTCCACGTAAAAATATTGGTGTATTGTGTATGTGTATGATTGTTCATTTGTTCATTGTTTATTTACTCTACAATTATTGGATGATAATGCTACACTCATATAACACTTTCATTATATGGTTAAAAAGGATTAAATTGTTTTATTATTGATTCACCCCCCCCCCCTCTCAGTAATCCAACAATTGGTATCAGAGAAGGCTCCTTCATAAATCAGTTTAACCATTGAAATGGATATCATGGAGAGCAATAACATGTATAAAAATGTAATACTACAATTCCATGGACAAAATTATGTATTTTGGAGAAGAAGGATGAAAACATATATGCAAGCACATGGATTTGAAATTTGGCAATTAGTTGTAGATGGATACAAAGAACCAGTAGTTTCGTCGACAAATGAAAGAGAAATAAAACTCAGGCAAAATAATTCCAAAGCCACAAATTCACTTCTGAATGGTCTTTGTGAATCAATTTACACCAAAGTTATACATTGTAAATCCGCTAAAGAGATTTGGGACAAGCTTCAAAATATTTATGGAGATTCAAAAGTCAAAGCAGCAAAGCTTCAAACTTACAGATGTCAGTTTGAACAACTAAATATGAAGGAAGATGAGGATATTTCATCTTACTTCTTACGAGTCGATGAAACAATAAATACAATCATAGGATTGGGAGAAGAAATTAAAGAATCTGTAATTGTTCAAAAGGTACTACGATCTCTCCCTATGAGATTTGATCCTAAGATATCAACACTAGAAGAAAGAGCAGATCTAGACTCAATAAGCATGGACGAACTACATGGAATCTTCGTAGCATATGAAATGAGAATTGAATAAGAAAATATAGATATAAAAAGAATTAGCTTTCAAAGAATCCAAATGGTCAAAGAAAAAGGGAAAGAAAAAAGAAAAAGAACATAGCAACAACAGTGACATCTCGGAAGATGATGAAGAAATGGCCAAATTTGTCAGAAGATTGAACAAGGGAACCAACGAAAAATATAAAGGTAAGTTTCATTTGATTTGTTTTAATTGTGATGGTATTGGTCATTTTTCTAACAAATGTCCTCATAAGAAAAAGAAGAGGAATGATGAAGATTACTCAAATAGAAAATAAACATATAAAGGAAAAATAACCACAAAGAAAGTTTTCAAGAAAATCTTATGCACCAAAGAAGACATCTCATCATCAGATGAAGATGAAGTCAGTGACAGTGAGATAGAAAGAGTTATATTCATGGCAGTAGAAGAATCTGACAAAGAAGACACCAAAGATGAATATGAAGAGGCTGAAGAAGAATATGCAGAGGCATAAGTTGACTACCGAGAAGAATTGTTGTGTTCCATAGAAGTTATAAGAAGAGAAAAGAAGAAAACCAAGAAGCTACAAGTGGAACTAGACAAGAAAGAAGACACTCGGGAACTAGAACAAATCATCACAAATTTGAAGGTTCAAATAGAAGAAGATAAAAGAGTTGAAGAATCACTCAAAGAACAACTAGAATAAAGAGACAGGATCATTGGAAATTTGGAAGCAGAGACTATCACATTAAGAAACGATATTCAAAAGAAAAATATGCAGAACAACTCAGAAGTTTTGGATGACATTATCAGCAGTCAAAAACCTCATCATTACAAGTCCTAACTTGGATACAATCAAACAGAAAAGGGATCAAGATACAAAACAATAGAGCAAGAAACATATCCAAAAATTTATGTAGAAACAATCAAAGGGGATAGGAAGATCTACAAGGAAGATTATAGGGACACTCCTCCACCGAGAAGATTCAAATTTCAGAATCAACAACCAACAGATAGGCCTCAAGAAGAAGAAGGATTTAGAAGAGAATCTCCTTTCAAAATATCTTTAACTCCCAGGTATCAAACTATATTTTTTGGTTTATGTTATGCATGTAATAATTTTGGACATAAAGCTATGAATTGCAGAGCTAACAGCAGGGACATAAACAACTTTGAAATTCATACACAAAAGGGTTATCCAAGAAGGCCTAGTGAAACATAGAGAACAAGTTACAACAGGTTTGAATCATTGAGCATTGAAGTGGAATGCTACAAGTGTAAAAACTTTGGACAAATGGCCAAAGATTGTAGAATGACAGTTCCTCCTAGAGAACCACAACAAAACAAAAATAGTCACAGACAGGAACCTCGGAAGAGAACATGAATAAGAAAGCAGAATCAATATAGTAATGAAGAATGAACACTCACTCTATAAGCTAAGAAGAAGAAATGTGGTTGGTATGTTGACAGTGGTTGTTCAAAACACATGACAGGTGATAAAGACAGGTTTCTTACATTAAGAAAGGAAAGAGATGGATCAGTCTCTTTCGGAAATGATGATTCAACTAAAATCATTGGAAAAGGCACTGTCAGAATTGGAAACAAGAATGCCAAGGAAGAAAATGTTCTACTAGTAGAAGATATGAAACATAATCTTCTAAGTGTGAGTCAAATGTGTGACCAAGGTCATAAAGTTACTTTTGATTCACAAAAGTTCGAGATAAGAAAAGAAGGTTCCGAAAAATTGATTGTAGCAACTACAAGAACTTCAAGCAACATATATGTACTAAGTGAAATTGGAAATGAAAAGTGTTGTCTAGGAAAAGAAGATGAAATTTGGCTATGGAATAGAAGAATGGGTCACATACACTTTGATAAACTTGTCAAAGAAAGAAAAAAGGAAGCAGTTAGAGAAATTCCCTAGATTACGAAATCAACCAACACTTTATGCAAGCATTATCAACAAGGAAAGCAAACAAAGACCAAGTTTAAATCAAAAGAATATTCAACGATAAGACCACTATAAATTGTGCATACTGGTCTATTTGGACCAACTACAACAAAGGGTTTAAAAGGTGAGAAATACTTTATGTTATTATTTGATGATTATACAAGAATGATTGCAGTTTTATTTATTAGGAATAAGTCATAAGCTTTTGAAAACTTCAAGGTCTATAAGGAAATGGTTGAAAATGAAATAGATCAATTTTTTGAGATCTGATAATGGAAGAGAGTTCACTTCAAAGGAATTTATGGACTACTACAGTAGGAATGAAATAAAAAGGCAATTCTTCATTTTTAGGACACCTCAATAGAATGGAGTTGTTGAAAGAAAGAACAAGACAGTAGAGTAAATGGCTCGAACAATGTTAATGGATTCCAAATTGACAGATATCTTTTGGACACATGCAGTGCATACAACGGTTCACATTCAAAACATCGTAATGCTCAGAAACAACACTAACAAAAATCCCTACGAGCTATGGAAAGGAAGACCAACAAATGTGAAGCACTTCAGAGTATTTGGAAGAAAATGCTACATCAAAAGAGAAGATGGAAGAATGGGAAAGTTTTACTCTCATGTGGACAAAGAAGTACTTGTTGGTTACTCAAGTACAAGGAAAGCATACAAGTGTTACAATTTGGGGTTGAAAAAATTTGTGGAAAGCATCAATGTAACAATTAATGAAATAGGTGGACGTGAATTGAAGGAAGAAAAAAATGAATCAATGGAACAACTTTACGAAGAAGAGGCGGAAGATGAAGAAGAAATAGAATGGGAATATGAAGAGGATTAGACAAAAGTAGAAGAATAAGTTCAACAAGTGCCTCCAAAGACACCTAGAAAACGAATACAGAAGAATCATCCTTCAGATCAGATTATTGGAAACAAAGATGCAGGAGTTGAGACTAGAAGAAGAATATGTTCACCAGAACAAACGCACCTAGAACTCTCATCTACAATTGAACCAAAAAGTTTTGAAGAGGCCAACAAGGATGAATTTTTTAATAAGGCCATGGATGAAGAATTGGATCAAATAGAGAAGAATGACCCTTGGGAATTAGTTCCAATACTAAAGAATAAGAATGTGATTGGCACAAAGTGGGTATTCATAAATAAATTGAATGAAGATGGACAGGTTACAAAGAACAAAGCTAGATTGGTATGTAAAGGATACACACAGGTTGAAGGAATCGACTTTGAAGAAACATTTGCTCCAGTTTCCAGAATGGAAGCAATCTGATTTCTCCTAGATTATGCATGCTCCAAGAATATTAAAGTGTATCAGATGGACATGAAATCATCTTTTCTGAAAGGGGAACTTGAAGACGAAGTCTACATTAAACAACCAAAATGATTTCAGTTGTCAGAGAACACATATTGTGTGTGTAAATTGAAGAAGTCATTGTATGGTATAAAACAGGCTCCTAGAGCATGGTACTCTAGACTGGATAAATATCTACAACAGGTAGGGTTCAGAAAAGGAAGTGCAGACAACAATCTCTACATCAAGGTAACTCAAGATAGTATTTTATTAATTGAAGTTTATGTTGATGATATTATTTTTGGAAGTAGTGATGACAGGTTAAGCCAGAAATTTGCAAAGGATATGCAGAATGAATTTGAAATGTCATTACTTGGAGAACTATCCTTCTTTTTGGGTATTCAGATACGTCAAAGAAACCAAGGAATTTTTATTTCTCAAACTAATTATATCTGAGAAATGTTAAAGAGGTTCGGAATCGAATATTGCAAACCAGTTACCACTCCTATGCAAACCAGTTGCAAGTTGAGCAAAGATGATGATTCAAAGTCTATATACCAGAGGAAATACAGGTCAATGATTGGTAGCTTACTATATGTGACAACATTCAGACTAGATGTAATGTAGGCAGTTGGACAGGTGGAACAATTTCAAGCAGCACCAAAGGAATCACATGTATTAGCAGTGAAGAAGATTTTCAAATATCTGAAAGGAACATAAGAGTTTGGATTATGGTATCCAAAAATAAAGGGTTTATCACTTATTGCCTACACAGATGCAGATTGGGCAGGTTGTATTGATGACCGACGAAGCACCAATGGAGCATTTTTCTACTTGGGTGAGTGTTTAGTATCATGTTTAAGCAAGAAACAATCATCAGTATCCTTATCTACAACTGAGGCTGAGTATATTGCAAAAACAACATATTGTACACAGGTTCTATGGATGAAACAAACTCTAAAATATATACAGGTTGAGTATGATGAGCCCATTCCAATCTATTGTGATAATACAAGCACCATCAATATCTCAAATAACCCGGTGATGCACTCTAAGACGAAGAAAATTCCAATAAAGTATCATTTTTTGTAGAAACAGGTTGCAGAGAAGAACATCATAGTTGAATATGTGGGCACAAAATAACAAGTGGTGGAGATCTTTACAAAACTGCTTCCACGGGAAGCCTTTGAGTATATTTTCCAGAGACTCGGAGTATTTTCTACTCCAAAATGAATTCTTTTGAATTCTTATCTTATATGTCTTAGATTTACACGAGGAAGCACCATAAAGAGGACAGTTCAGGTCGAGAGATCAGTTTTAGGAAGAGTTCAGTTGGGAGGAGTATCCCCAAGGATAGTTCAATTAGGGGGAGAAGACTTG
Organism: Picea engelmannii; assembly: GCA_009831015.1. Classification (NCBI taxonomy): domain Eukaryota; kingdom Viridiplantae; phylum Streptophyta; class Pinopsida; order Pinales; family Pinaceae; genus Picea; species Picea engelmannii. The sequence goes on along the minus strand of ML781369.1, from coordinate 494,092 downwards.
GATGGAAAGATATATTATCCATTGATGACAAAGGGGAAGATATTTATTAGATGCAGGACACAGAGGCATGGTTCTAGGGAGAGCGATGGTCATAGGGGAGCATGAGTGATATGACTTCAGTATTGCATGACATGACTTCAGTATTGCATCAAAGTGTTTCCATCAATGCCAAAGTGGGAGATTGTTGATTAATTGGGTTTGTTTTCATTGATTTCAACCCTTGAAGAAAGTCCAATAGCACAAAGGTTTGGGTAATGGACCCAAGTTTGTTTGATGGATAATGGTATTATTTTTTATATATTTGTAGGTAAGACTATTCTAGATGGATAGTGCATGTCATGTTATTTATGGTGGTATGTGGAACGTCACATAACTCCTCACGGTTGGAGAGTTATTGCCATGTGAAGTTGGAGAACTCTCATGTGTCATCTATAATCCCCAAAAGGTCAAAGTAGTCAAAGTGTTTGCAAAATAAATTATTTAAATAATAAAGTTAATGGAGAACTCCCTAAAATAAGGAAAGTGGGATGTTACATGAAAGTATAAATAAGAGGAAAGTCTCTCTCATTTAATCACACTTGAACCTATTAAATATCATTGAATATATATATTGTGAAAGGTTATTTGGGAAGGTATTATTGATAGAGAAAAGTGTGGCAAGAAAAGTGCGACAGGAAAACTGCGGTAGAAAAAGTGTGGCAGAAAACGTGTGGTAGGAAAAGTGTGGTAGAAAGAGTGTGGTAGGAAAACTGCGGAAGAAAATGTGTAGCATAAAAAGTGTGATAGAAACATTGTGGCAGAAAAATTGTGGAAGAAAAAGTGTGACAGAAAAATCGCAGCAGAAAAATCACTACAGTAAAAGTGCATCAGAAAAATCACGGCAGCAACATGGTTGGTGTCTATTTATGAGAGATATGGCACATCTTGTTTGAGGTATGTTTTGTGAGATAGGTTTTATCTCTTGAGATGGTATTGGATGTTTAGTATTGTTGCATATATTAGATTTGTTGAGGGATACAGTTGGTATTTTGTTGTTGGTATTTGGCATATGGGTATTGGCCTTTTGGTTGTGATGTGTTGCTAAAGTTGTTGGTTTAGCTTGAGGCTACATAAGAGTGAGGTTGTGGCACATGGTTTGATGAAAGGGTTTATGGTGTTTGGTTTATGGATAGAGTGATGAATTGTTAGATAACGTTTGATGGTTATATTGGTGTATGTGTTTGGTATATGGTTGAGGTACATGTTGGGTACATGGTTGAGACAAGTAGTTGATGAATTGGCACATACATGAGGTGTATAGTTGATGAGTTGGCACATACGTGAGGTGTATAGTTGATGATGTTGGTACATATTGATGAGTCAAGGTTGATGCATGGTACATGTTGGTTCAGGTTATTGGTACAGGTTGTTTGGTGCAGGTTGATTGGTACAGGTTTTTTCAGGTTATTGGTACATGTTGTTTGGTGAATCTTGATTGGTACAGGTTGTTACAGGTTATTGGTACAGGTTGACAGTGGCAGTGGTTGATTTAGTGACAGTGATAGATTGTCTACATTTGGCATTTCTATTTCAAGATGGTTGGACGAGGCAAGGATAGGTGGTTGTAGACACCTTCCGGTTGTAGCCATAGAAATTAGGGGGTTGTAGCATATTTCTGGTTGTAGCCAGAGAATTGGGGAGTTGGAGCTTCCCTCAGGTTTTAGCCTGAGAAACTAGGGGGTTGGAGCCTCCTTATAGTTACAACTAGAAAACAAAGGAAGTTGGTGCTTCCAATGAATGTAATTCTTTGAGACATATAAGAAAAATCATTATGTGGTTTTCTCCTGCTTTGGGTTTCCACATAAAAACACTGGTGTACTGTGTATGTGTATGATTTCTCATTTGTTCATTGTTTATTTACTCTGCAATTATTGGATGATAATGATACACTGATATAAAACTTGCATTATATGGTTAAAAGGGATTAAATTGATCTATTACTGATTCACCCCCCCCCCCCTCTCAGTAATCCAACACCTTTGGCAACATGGAAAATCATGCTAACCATATGTGGAATTTTAATAGCTTGTCCTTCAAAGAGAGTGAAACCATCAAATTTTTTAGCCTCAAGTTTATGAATATTTTCAATAAGGTTTCTAAATTCATTCAACCTACCCCACAAGTAGGCTTAGTGTAATATTATAAAAGTATTTTCCCTACCTATCGGCATTGATTAGAAGAAAAGGGTGTCAATTGTCTTGGTTTATCTTTTCATACTTGCTTAGAATTTGAAGAATAGAATCTTAATACATGATTTCCCTTTGATAATGTTGGTCCTAAAGATGATATCACTGCTATAATGCAAATCATGCAGGATATGCAGAACAAAATGATATCTTTCGAGCATAGACTGACTACAAATCCTAAACCTGCTACAAATCCTACCCTCAAGCTATTAACAAATCCTATTTATTCCCAACTTGAGGAGGATTATCTTCATCACTGGTGCAGTTGTTGTGATGAATCTCATGACCCAAACATATGTGAGCCATTTTTTTGTAGCTAAAGAATGTGCTAAAGGAAAGAAAGATACTCCTTGGTGGTTGTCACTAAATAAGAGGAACCATATGGAAAAGTATATGTTTGCATGGATCGAATCCAAACAACTTATAAACAATTTACACCCAAGCCTATCCAAAATCCTAATCCTAGAACTACTGGAAATAACAAAGGCATGGAAAATGAAAAATCTAGACCATTTTCAACCTCAAAACAACAATCAATGCATGTTGTTCTACACCCTAATTTTGTTGTTTCTCATAGAATATTGCATCCAAACCATTTAATTACTAGCCTTACAATGTAGCTTATGATTTGGCATCTCTAAAGGATAATATTAGCTTCTTAGATGTGCTCTGAGCACATGAACATAAACAAAATCTCAATAAATCCCTTGATGTGCATGTTTTACCAACTACAAAGTTTGGGGAAACAATAACCATTGTTGCTAATGCTATTGAATTAGAATAAAATTTTCAATAAGAGGTCAATGTTTCCACCATGACACATCATGATCCTGAGTATCCTCCCTTCTATGTATCTATGAAAATAATGGGAAAAATTGCTCATTCATTCCTAATTGATGGAGTATCGTGTCCTACTATAATGTCTAAGATGATTATGGATCAACTTGGTCTCACCTATACTAGTGAAGTTAATAATGTGCTTACCTTCGATAAAAATATCCAAATCACCATTGGACAAATCAAGGATATTACCTTGGTCATGCGCTCTCATATAGATATATGAACCACCTATAATGTTTTAGTGGCCAACATGGAGGTAGGAAATTTCTGAAGCAAACCCTTTTGGGTCACTTCACTTGAGCATCCATTATAACACAGACGAATCTATATATTCCTCAAGGGACAAATAATTATTCTTTATTATTCATGATATTTGTCTTATGACTATTATGACATGACATTTATTTATTACATTATGATAATAAATGTAATATACCTTAGGTATATTGCAAGTATTCCCCCTATAAAAATGCTTTGTCCTCAAAGCATAGTGTTGTGGATGACACAACTCCCATAATTTTCTTCCATTCCAAGAGAAATTGAATGGGACACCCTTACTAAAATTTTATATGGATACTAAGGCTGAAGAGTGATTAATCAAGTCTAGGTAATTTTGTAATATGTACAGAGGAAAGACCCCATTGTCACATCTTCTTGACCTCTCAAATTTCTGGTCTTTAACCCTTATTTGTTTGAAACCCGCCTTTTATTTATCTATAATTGATCATATTTCAATGTATTATTTATCTTGGATCCCTCCAATATTGTACAAAACTCAAATCTTACACAGGGAGTCTTTGGGTTCATATCAGTTTGCAAGCTTATCGGGTATGATCTATTGGGTTCACACCAGTGGGAGGATAGTTAGTCATGATCACAAGAACTTTCCAAAGTATGACGTCTGAAATACTATCATACTCTTATGATTAGTTTATTTTCTATCGGAATGATAAATGAGATTACAAACATTTTCTTCCAAAATAAGGAGCCCGACAGCCTATCAAATGCCCTTTTTTAGATTCCCCTTTATCAAAATCTCCATCAGGATTTAACCTTTCTGATGAGCTTTTCCCAAGAGTCTTCTTCCAAAAGTATTTTTGAAAGATTCTTTAACAATAAATTCCCACTTATTTTCCTTCGAAGGTGTAAACACAAAAAGGTATATTTTATTACTTCAATGGTCTCTCATTTATGATTAATCCAAGGGATATATTTATATAATTGAAACCCGAGATTAGTCTCTCATCTTAGGACATTTCCTAAGATTGGAACCTGAATATTTGTTCAGGGGTACTTATTTGGGTTTTCTATTAAAAAGTTTAGTGTTTAACCTTCTGAGTCAATATTTTCAAATAACCTCTCGCGACAGATTATACCATAAGTCTTCATTAACGATTAATTAACCTTTTTAACTCTCCCCATGATCTTACCTTTTAAATCTCGTAATATATTGCCTCAAGGGTTAATTACAAAAGGTTTCATTAACAAAAATACATATAAAATGTGAATATTCTTCCCTTTACTAAGCACACATTGTCATGATTATTGATACCAAATCCCGAATATTCCTTCAGGGAATCTCTATCGAATAGTATGGTTGGCTCAACAATCAGATGTTTTTCGATGAAGATCTTCTGAAGAGGGTATTTTGAGTACTTGTTCTCAAAATAACCTTTCTGATAGAACTCTTATAAAACGAATATTTGGAAATATCTCTTCTAAAGCAAGTTCTCTAACAACATTTCTTTAAAATCTCTCATCTGATAGCAATCTCCTGAAATTCTACATCCGACAGCATTAATGGAGTTGTACATTTTCCACCTGCTACATGATTTATCCCATGTTAGAAAAACAGGACCGTGGAGCAATAAAATAAAACAAATGCGGAAACAAAACACAAAATATACACAATACAATAGAGACACAGATTTGCGTGGTTCACCAAGTGTGGGCTACGTCCACCAGAGAAATTGTCAGGTCCTTCCTTTATTATTATCTAGAAAATTAATGGATATAACCTACAGTAAAACCCATTGTAACTACCTCTTCTTCTCTAACTATCTCGTATCTCAGAATACCCTATTTTTCCATAATTCATAGCCGCAATACATTTCCCTCATAACAGAGAGTTTCCTTCCACGGAAAAAAACCCTAACATAATTTCTACCGTTAGATCTGTGACCTTATAATGAACGGTCTATATTTACAATGAAATTACAATATACATTTACAAGGGTCTAGGGTAACCCCCCTCTGCACTCCCCTGCATGGAAGAGTGTACATTCTTCTGGGGTGTAAAGTCTTCATGGGGTATAAACACGGTTGAAAACAAATAAAAACCTCTAAATCAGGAAGATAATCAGGCTCCACAACCAACAATCTCCCACTTGGAGACTGATCTCAACAACTCCACCATTGTTGTATATGCTAGACTCTGAACCTTCTTGGACCTGGAAAATTTCTCGTCTTCACCTTCATGCTTGAAGACCAACTGAAACTTTGCAAGAACTCATTTTCTCCCTGGTTACTCCCTTTGTTAACATGTCTGTAGGATTATGGCTAGTGTGTATCCTTTCCAACTTCAAATTTCCATATTCCAAGACATATCATATGAAATGGTACCTCAGTTGTATATGCTTAGTCTTCGTATGAAATGGTACCTCAGGTGTACTAACTGGTTTTGCATTCTTCATTCTGAACCTCTCCAACACCTTCTCTATGTACTCACCCTGAGACAATGTCAATTTGCGATTTTTCCTGTCTCTTGTTATTCTCATACCAAGGATTTTATTTGCAGCACCCAAATCCTTCATCGCAAATGAATTAGCTAATTTATTCTTGAGCACATTTATATCCTGCATATTGGATCCTGCAACAAGCATGTCATCTACATATAATAGCAAGATAATATAGCTTCCATTTTCTAGCTTTTTAAAATAAACACAATGATCAGAATGACATCTACTATAACCTTGTTCTATCATAAACCTATCAAACTTCAAATACCACTTCCTTGGATCTTTCTTTAGGCCATACAAGCTCTTCTTCAACCTGCATACCAAATTATCCTTCCCTTTTACCTCATACCCCTGTGGCTGCTACATATAAATCTCTTCCTCCAAATCCCCATGGAGAAAAGTTGTTGTTACATCTAACTGTTCAAGATGCGAATCTTCTACTGCCACGAGACTAAAAATAGTCCTAATTGAAGTCATTTTAACAACAGGAGAAAATATTTCATCAAAATCTATACCTTTCTTTTGTGCAAACCCCTTTACAACAAGTATAGTCGTGTACTGTTTTTCTCCTCCATCTTCTTTCTTCAACTTGTAAACCCATTTATTTTGCAATGCTATTTTTCCTGCAGGCAACTGAACCAAGTCCCAAGTATGGTTATTTACCAAGGAATCCATTTCCTCTTTCATGCCTTGCTCCCACTTCTTTTTGGTGTCTACCTGCATTGCCTCTTCATAACATTCCGGTTCACCAGAATCAATCAAAAATAAATAATACAATGAAGGAGAGTATCATTCAGGGAGTATACTTAACCTCGTAGAACTTATAACCACACTTGCAAGAGTTTGAGGTACATGTTTCTCCTATTGTTGTACATTTTGATTTTCAGGTTCCTTTGGAATTTCTTTTTCATTGATCTCATCAAGCATTGTGTATTCTTGTTTTTCTTTTTCCTGTTTCTTTCCCTGCAACTGATCTTTGTACATGAATTTCTCATTGAATATTACATCTCTACTCCTAATGATTTTGTTATTTTCATAATCCCATAAGTGATAACCAAAATCATTAGCATTGTATCCAATATAGGTACACTTCTTGGATTTAGACTCAAGATTTGTTCTATTTTCTTTATCAATATGGACAAATGCTTCACAACCGAATGTTTTCAAAAAAGAATAGTTTACCTTTTTTCTATCCATTCCTCCTCTGGAATTATACCATCCAAAGATATTGAAGGTCCTGTTAACTCCCCAAATAAATCATTAAGTTTTGTTTGTTTAGTAGATGATAGGTTGGTCCCTAAATTTGATTTCTAAATTTCTAGCAATAAGATTAGAAAGTTTGTTTTTCAAAATAATCCCAAAAGACATGTTGGTTTTGTTTCGGTCAAGAAGTTGGAAAAACAACAGGTTTCGGTGGTTTGGGCGAGCCTCCAGCATGCTCATTAACCACCGAAAGTGTTCAGTTTCGTTAGATAAGTGGTCGATACAAAAGGCATGCAACCACCGAAAAGGTTTCCACGGGAAGATAGAAAGCTCGTGCTTTCGCATGAGCCAGATGTCAAAATCGATGCAATGATCGGATATGCAACCACCGAAATCTCGCATCGTGGGAGATGATGTTCGTTTGTGGTGTTCGGTCAGCAAAGGTTCAAAGCACCCGTGCATTTTCCATTACACAAATCATTTCAAATATATGCAGAGCTGTCATTAACAGATACGATCGCACGGAGATTCCCTCTTTCTCAGTGGAAGATACATCAAACATTATTAGCAGGTTGTTCATTCATTTTGAAACTCAATGTGTTGTGATGAAGCCCGAGGATCGTTGAAGAAAACTACAATCACGCGATTCCATCAACAAATCGTGGTTTTCAAATCTGGGTCCCTCTTTCTCGGGCGATTGGCGAGCTGTCTCCAAGTTCAGCCAACATCTTGAGCCAAGGAAATTGGATCGGTTCATCAGGTAAGACTGGAAGCCATCTCCTGTTAAAATTTATAAATACAAATTGCCCCGAAAATATGAAATTTCGGCTTCCTCCAGTTTGACTGTCATTTGAATATGAGTCGATATTTTAATCCTATGCTCGGTTGAATGATTTCACCGTTTGTTCATGAGTAACACCGACTGTATCTTTAGTACCCAGAACCGTGTTTTTCAAACACTTGGTTATCCACAGTTTCATATACAGTTTGCATTCAGTTATGGCAAAAGTCAGTCCTGCATTAAGGTCAGAAGCAGATGGTATGTGGTATTTTGAGGAACATCCGGAGGTTGCAGAATGCTTTAAACAGGTCGGAGTTTTCTCTTATTGTGAGAAATTGACAGTCTTCCACCAACAAGTTGTTGAGGCATTTGCCCTCTCATACGATGGCAGGATTGCCAGAATAGGCAGAGAAGAGTTCTTTATAGATGAAGCATCCATCGCCGAATACACGGGGTTGCCTAGGACAGGGGTTTGCTGGTTCAAAACTTCTTCACCTGCTAATGTTGATTTCAAGTCCTATTTGTTGCCATTCCATAAAACTTTGACATGGAAGAAGGACATTCCCATGTCCTATCTGGAGCTAAAATGGCAGACATTGTTGAAGGCGATTTTGGTATGCATAACCTGTGAAGGACGTTATAACAGGGTGTTGTACTATCATTTCAAGCTGTTGAATCACTTCACAGGCAGGGAACCCTTGAACATACCCTATTTCTTTCATAAGACCCTCATTAAAATGGAAAAACAGGTAAAGACTCAGCCCACTAAATTTTCAAGTATAATATCTCATCAAGGGTTGATCACCCTCCTTGTCAAAGAATCTCTTCAAAGGAAGCAAATAGAATGGAGTTTCTTCTTGTTCTAGAACGAGTTTCAGACAGAGAAACCTCCAGAGAAGAAAAAAAAAAGGTCCAGAAGCAGGAATGATCCTACTAGTCACAAGAGGAGAAAGGGGATTTCGATGCCCAGGGATTCTATAAAGGAAACACCCAGCAAGAAGGGAGGAACCAAGAAGAAATTAAAGCTCGAAGACAGAAACCCTGTCACAACAAAAAATCCACTCAACCTACCCTACAGTGACTCTGAGTCAGAGCAGGAGATGTCAAAATCACAGGATACCTTGCAGACTAAGCATGATGCAAAACTGAAGATAAATACACCTCCATCTAAGCCTACAGAAACACACAGACAACCGAAAGTAGAAGCTTCATCTAGCAAGCCTCAGAAAGGTAAGACCAGGAAAATCAATAAGATTCTACGAGAAATTTATGAGATGGAAGTACTTGAGAGGGTAATTAAAAAGGCAAACGCAGATCTAACAGAGAAGGTTGCTGAACTATTCAAAGAGAATGAAACCCTTAAAGAAAGGCATGATTCAATCAAAGGTAGAAACAGAGAGTTAATTAGGGAAAACATGAAATTGTACAAGCAGCTAAGGATCCTAAGGCTTAAGCTAAAGAAGTTTGAATCTTCTGAGGAAGAACAAACAGGGTTAGACACCTTGGCCAATCTGGCCACAACCATGATAGATGTAACCGATTCTCCTGCACAGTCAACAAAGATTCGAAGGTCTGCTTGAATCAAGACTACGGTATCTATGAAAGCTTAAGTGTCAAAGAAGGTTTCAGAACGCTCATTTTTGCAATTTTGAAAGGTCTTCAAAGTGCAACTGTCGGTGGTTTAGGCAAGCCCCACTGTGCTCATTAACCACCGAAACAGACACTTTCGGTGGATAACGTGCCTAGGAACTGTTCCAGTCAACCACCGAAAGTCTGTGTGTCCAGAATTAAAGCGAATTTTTGCACAGATCCGAGATTTTTGATATGAAAGGGTTTGGAACCTTTTCTAACGCATGTCTAATGAATTATCAGACTCAGTTCAACAGTCATTTTCGGCATATGATGAAGCAAGGGATAATTTCAAAGTATATGGACAATTTCATTTGAACCGAAAGGTAGGGTATTTTGCCACATCAGCCAACTCGACCTGGTCTCCATGGGAGAATGATCTTTTAGCCTTGGAAGGCTATCTACATATCATCAACAGTCAACAGAGGAAAATCAGGGATTGACCTCCTTTTGAGGAAATATCCCACATATTTTGTAACATATTTTACTTGCTATTTTGGGTTGATTTGATCCATGTTTTTAGGATCAAAGAACTGTTTTGTAAATGCTATAAGTATTAGAATAGATGAAGAACCAAGGGGTTCGATTTTGGATGCTATTATGATGATACTGTAACACAAGACTTATTCTTATTATACTAAAGATTTCAAGCTTCCTTCAGTTGTGCTGTCAGATCTCTCTTCTTGTCTTTGATATCTTATGAGTTAGGTTCTTTTTTGATGCTTATTTAATCTGTATATGACTGTCATCTCATATGTTGATTGATTAAGTTGATAATCATAAGATATTTCTTAGTTATTAAGCCCATTATGCTTGTTGGTATGAAGTGCAATCTAGTTCAATAGCTATCCTCTTTACCTTTTGATCAAACCCTGTCTGACTGCATTGCTAGAAGGACTTGGGAGATTTTGTATTCATAGACAGTCCTAAAAACACAGTCTAGCCTCTAGTTATTCACCTTGATCCACAACCCATTTCAATTATTTAGAAAATTGATTCAAAAAGAGTTAGTTACCAGGCATCTCCGACTTACAGCCTAGGAGAGTTTCCTGGAGAGATAACAAATTGGCGTCGTTGCCGGGGAGAGGAGATCGAAGCTCAGCTTCTCTCGGAGACGACATAGATCTACTTCTTGATGATAGACAAGAAATAGACACTATCAGGTTGTACATTTTCTATCTGGCGACTCCATTGACGAAGTGGCTCCCAAAAGAGCTCACACCAGGGCAAACCCAGAAGGCCCATTGACAACA
>ML781369.1:390749-474005 GCA_009831015.1 Picea engelmannii | reverse complement strand
CCGAAAGGCAGGGTATTTTGCCACATCAGCCAACTCGACCTGGTCTCCATGGGAGAATGATCTTTTAGCCTTGGAAGGCTGTCTACACATCATCAACAGTCAACAGAGGAAAATCAGGGATTGACCTCCTTTTGAGGAAATATCCCACATATTTTGTAACAGATTTTACTTGCTATTTTGGGTTGATTTGATCCATGTTTGTAGGATCAAAGAACTGTTTTGTAAATGCTATAAGTATTAGAATAGATGAAGAACCAAGGGGTTCGATTTTGGATGCTATTATGATGATACTGTAACACAAGACTTATTCTTATTATACTAAAGATTTCAAGCTTCCTGCAGTTGTGCTGTCAGATCTCTCTTCTTGTCTTTGATATCTTATGAGTGAGGTTCTTTGTTGATGCTTATTTAATCTGTATATGACTGTCATCTCATATGTTGATTGATTAAGTTGATAATCATAAGATATTTCTTAGTTATTAAGCCCATTATGCTTGTTGGTATGAAGTGCAATCTAGTTCAATAGCTATCCTCTTTACATTTTGATCAAACCCTGTCTGACTGCATTGCTAGAAGGCCTTGGGATATTTTTTATTCATAGACAGTCTTAAAAACACAGTCCAACCTCTAGTTATTCACCTTGATCCACAACCCATTTCAATTATTTAGAAAATTGCTTCAAAAAGAGTTAGTTACCAGGCATCTCCGACTTACAGCCTAGGAGAGTTTCCTGGAGAGATAACAGGTCCTATGTTTATTAAGTAAATAGCAGTATCTGCAGCATCTACCCAGAACTGTAAGGGAAAACCATCATGCAATCTCATACTCCTTGCACGCTCCATGATTGTCTTGTTCATCCTTTATCCATTTTCTTGTGGTGTTCTTGGAACTGTCTTCTCTCTACGAATCCCATGGTATGAACAGTAATCATCAAACTCCTTACTGCAATATTCACCTCCATTATCTTATCTGAAACACTTCAAGCATTTTCATGTCTCATTCTCAACCAAAGCTTTCCATTTCTTAAAAGTATCAAAAACATCATTTTTTTGTCAATTGCAATAAACCCAAGCTTTTCTAGTTGCATCATCAATAAAAGTAACATAATAATGAGAGCCTCCAAGAGATGATACCTAAGTTGGTCCCCATACATCTGTATGCACAAGCTCTAACTTTCATTCTTTTTTTCTTTCCCAACTCTGAGAAATATGACTCTCTTATGTTTTCCATAAACACAATGCTCACAGAAGTCCAAATCAATTTGTTTAAGATCTAGCAACAAATTTATTTTGTGAAGTATTTGCATCCCCTTCTCACTCATGTGTCCAAGCCTATGATTCCACAGTGTTGTATCCACTACTATAGAAGCTAAAGAGATAGAAGAGTCAGTACTACCAGTGCATAAACACAATGTACCTACCTTCTCTCCTTTTTCTATCACCAATGATCCTTTGATGACCTCCACGTCTTATCTGTAAATATGGATATACAACCTTCACTTGCCAATTGTCCTGTTGAAAATATATTTTTCCTTAGATCTGGAACATGTCTTACCTCTTTCAACAACCATTGGTTTCCATTGCGTTTCTTTATTTTTACCTTTCCCATTCCAACAATTTTGCATGGTGCATCATCACCCAAATGAACTTGTCCAAAATCAACTTGAACATAATCTAGAAAATGTTTCATGTGGGGTGTGGCATGAAATGAAGCCCCTGAATATACTACCCAAGACTCAGAAATATTATCTACATAAAGAATCAAATCATCTTGTAACACATCACCTGTTACATTTGCTTCCTAATTTCTCTCCTGTTGTCCATCTCTTTGTTTCTTTGGAGCTCTGCAGTATTTCTTCATATGTCATTTCTTCCCACAATTCCAGTACTCTATCTTTCCAAGTCTGGATTTGGATCTGTCCTTCCTAGAATTCCCTGTTAGAAAAACAGGATCGCGAAGCAATAAAATAAAACAAATGCGGAAACAAAACACATAAGATACACAATACAATAGAGACACATATTTACATGGTTCACCCAATGTGGGTTATGTCCACCAGAGAAATTGTCAGGTTCTTCCTTTATTATTATCCAGCAAATGAAGAGATACAACCTACAACAAAACCCGCTCTAACTTCCTCTTTTTTCTCTCACAGTCTCCTCTCTCAGAATACAATACTCGCCATAATGCATAGCCGCAATACATTTCCCTCATAACAAAGGGTTGACTTCTAGGGCAAAAAACCCTAACATAATTTCTATCGTTATATCTGCGACCTTATAATGAACGGTCCATATTTACAAGGAAATTACAATATACATTTACAAGGAAATTTTTCCTTCGGGGGATTCACCCTCGAACCCCCCAACTGAGCAAATAGGCCCCCCAAACCCCGCAGAGGGGGTACCCCCCCTCTGCACTCCCCTGTGTGGAAGAGTGTACATACTTATGGGGTGTAAAGTCTTCACGGGGTATAAACATGGCTGAAAAACACAAGACCTCTGAGTCAGGTAGATAATTAGGCTCCACAACCAACAATCTCCCACTTGGATACTGATCACAACAACTCCACCACTGTTGTATATGTTGGACTCTGAACCTTCTTGGACCTGGAAAATTTCTCATCTTCATCTTCATTCTTGAAGGCCAACTGAAACTGAGCAAGAACTCAGTTTCTCTCTGGTTACTCCCTTTGTTCACATATCTATAGGATTCTGGCTAGTTTGTATCTTTTCCAACTTCAAATGCCCATATTCCAAGGCATATCGTATGAAGTGGTACCTCAACTATATATGCTTAGTCTTCGAATGGAAGGTTGAGTTCTTTGCAATATGAATTTCACTCTCACTGTCACAGTACAACCTGTTATTCTCCTGCTTCTTTCCCAATTCCTCCATAAACCTTTGTAACCAAATCATCTCTTTACTAGCCTCTGTAGCAGCAACGTACTCTGCCTTCGTTGTTGAAAGTGAAACAGCCTTTTGCAGTTTCGAAATCCAACTTACTGTTGTTCCACCTATAGTAAAAACATACCCTGTGGTGCTCCTCTTGTTGTCTTTATCACCTGCCATATCTGAATCAACATATCCCTATAGAAAATTTTATGAACCTCCAAAACATACTGCATGAGTAGTAGTACCTCTCAAATACCTGAGAATCCACTTTACTGCCTCCCAATGTTCTTTACCTAGATTGTTCATATACATGCTCACAACTCCCACTGCATGTGCAATATCTGGTCTTGTGCAAACCATTGCATACATCAAGATACCAATTGTTGATGAATAAGGGACCCTGGACATGTATTCTATCTCCTCCTGTGTCTTGGGACACATTTCCTTAGTTAATTTGAAATGGCTGGCCAAAGGTGAACAAATTGGTTTTTCATTCTGCATTCTAAACCTCTCCAACACATTCTCTGTGTACTCACCCTGAGACAATGTCAATTTTCAATTTTTCTTGTCTCTTGTTATTCTCATGCTAAGGATTTTCTTTGCATCACCCAAATCCTTCATCGCAAATGAATTGGCTAATTTCTTCTTGAGCATATTTATATCCTTCATATTAGACCCTGCAACAAGCATGTCATCTACATACAATAGCAAGATATTATAGCTTCCATTTTCTAGCCTTTTAAAATAAACACAGTGATTAGAATGACATCTACTATAACCCTGTTCTGTCATAAACCTATCAAACTTCAAATACCACTGCCTTGGAGCTTGCTTTAGTCCATACAAGCTCTTCTTCAACCTTCATACCAAATTCTCCTTCCCTTTGACCTCATACCCCTATGGTTGTTGCCTATAAATATCTTCCTCCAAATCCCCATGGAGAAAAGTTTTTTTTACATCTAATTGTTCAAGATGAAAATATTATACTACCACAAGACTTAAAATAGTCCTAATTGAAGTCATTTTAACAACAAGAGAAAATATTCCATCAAAATCTATACCTTTCTTTTGTGCAAACCCCTTTACAACAAGTTTAGGCTTGTGCCACTTTTCTCCTCCATATTCTTCCTTCAACTTGTAAACCCATTTATTATGCAATGCTCTTTTTCCTGCAGGAAATTGAACCAAGTCCCAAGTCTGATTATTTGTCAAGGAATCCATTTCCTCTTTCATGCCTTGCTCCCACTTCTTTTTGGTGTCTACCTGCATTGTCTCTTCATAACAGTCTAGTTCACCAGAATCAGTCAACGGAAAATAATACAATGAAGGAGAGTATCGTTCAGGGGTTATACTTAACCTGGTAGATCTTCTAACAACACTTGCAGGTGTTTGAGGTACCTGTTGCTCCTGTTGTTGTACATTTTGATTTTCAGGTTCCTTTGGAATTTGTTTTTTAGTGATCTCTTCAAGCACCGTATATTCTTGTTTTTCTTCTTCCTGTTTCTTTCCCTACAACGGATCTTTGTACATGACCTTCTCATTGAATATGACATATCTACTCCTAATGATTTTTTTATTTTCATAATCCCATAAGCGATAACCAAAATCATTAACACTGTATCCAATAAAGGTACACTTCTTAGATTTAGACTCAAGCTTTGTTATATTTTCTTTATCAATATGGACAAATGCTTCACAACCAAAAGTTTTCAAAAAAGAATAGTTTACCTTTTTTCCTATCCATTCCTCCTCTGGAATTATACCATCCAAAGAGCTTGAAGGTCCTTTGATTATTAAGTAAACAACAGTATCTACAACATCTTCCCAGAACTGTAAGGGAAAACCAACATGGAATCTCATACTCCTTGCACGCTCCATGATTGTCATGTTCATCCTTTCTGACACAGCATTTTCTTGTGGTGTTCTTGGAACTGTCTTCTCTCTACGAATCCCATGGTATGAACAGTAATCATCAAACTCCTTGCTGCAATATTCACCTCCATTATCTGACCTGAGACACTTCAAAATTTTTCATGTCTCATTCTCAACTAAAGCTTTCCATTTCTTAAAAGTATCAAAAACATCATATTTTTGTCGAATGCAATAAACCCAAGTTTTTCTAGTTGCATCATCAATAAAATTAACATAATAATGAGAGCCACCAAGAGATGATACTTGATATAGTCCCCATACATATGTATGAACAAGCTCTAACCTTTCATTCTTCTTTTCTTTTCCGACTTTGAGAAATCTGACTCTCTTTTGTTTTCCATGAACACAATGCTCACAGAAGTCCAAATCAATTTCTTTAAGATCTGGCAAAAAATTTATTTTGTGAAGTATATGCATACCCTTCTCACTCATGTGTCCCAGCCTATGATGCCACAGTGATGTATCCACTCCTGTAGAACCTAAAGATATAGAAGAGTCAATATTACCAGTACATAAATACAATGTACCTACCTTCTCTCCTTTTTCTATCACCAATGATCCTTTGATGACCTTCCATGTCTTATCTGTAAATATGGATATAAAACCTTCAATTTCCAACTGCCCTGTTGAAATTAGATTTTTCCTTAAATCTAGAACATGTCTTACCTCTTTCGACAACCATTGGTTTCCATTGCGTTTCTTTATTTTTACCTTTCTCATTCCAACAATTTTGCATGGTGCATCATCACCCAAATGAACCTATCCAAAATCACCTTGAACATAATCTAGAAAATGTTTCCTATGGGGTGTGGCATGAAATGAAGCCCCTGAATCTACTACCCAAGACTCAGAAATATTATCTACAGAAAGAATCAAAGCATCTTGTAACACATCACCTATTACATTTTCTTCCTGATTTCTCTCATGTTGTCCATCTCTTTGTTTCTTTGGAGCTCTGCAGTCTTTCTTCAGATGTCCTTTCTTCCCACAATTCTAGCACTCTATCTTTCCAATTCTGGATTTGGATCTGCCCTTCCTAGAATTCCCATGATTCCCTGAGCCCTTTCCTCTATCCTTTTGTCTTCCCTTGTTCTGCATGTTCAACGCATTACCTGATGTCTCACCTGTGCTTTTCCGTCGCATTTCCTCAATAAGGATAACACCAACAACATCATCAAATTTTAAAGTATTTCAACCAGAGACAAAGTTACTTACAGACATGACCAAGCCATTCCATCTTTCTGTCAATGAGCACAAGATTAGAAGAGCCCTAACCTCATCATCAAATTCCACTTTTACGGAACTTAGTTGATTAGTAACCGTATTAAATTCATTTAAATGATCTGCAACAAACCCACCTTCTGACATCTTCATATTAAACAATCTCTTCATTATAAATACCTTATTAGACTCTGAGGGTTTTTCATACAGTTTAGCCAATGCATCCATCAGATCGTTCATTGTCTTTTCTTTCGAAATATTGAAAGCCACCGATGCTGCCAAGCTCAGTCGTATCGTTCCTAGAGCCTTTTTGTCAAGAATCTCCCATTATTCATCCTTCATCATCGTCGGCTTCTTTGCTACTCTGCCCAATGGTAGGAATATATCCTTCTGATATAAATAATCTTCCATCTGCATCTTCCATAATTGGTAGTTTTGGCCGTTAAATTTCTTGACACGAAACTTTCCATCTTCCAACATTGCTCCCACTCAAACCAGGAACCCTCTTTTCCTGCGATTTACCTTTCACTATGATACCAGTTGTTAGAAAAACAAGACCATGGAGCAATAAAATAAAACAAAACACAGAAGATACACAATACAATAGAGACACAAATTTATGTGGTTCACCCAGTGTGGCCTACGTCCACCAGAGAAATTGTCAGGTTCTTCCTTTATTATTATCCAGCAAATGAAGGGATACAACCTATAGCAAAACCCATTGTAACTTCCTCTTTTTTCTCTCACAATCTCCTCTCTCAGAATACAATACTCGCCATAATTCATAGTCGTAATACATTTCCCTCATAATAGAGGGTTGACTTCTAGGGCAAACAACCCTAACATAATTTTTATCATTAGATCTGCGACCTTATAATGAACGGTCCATATTTACAATGAAATTACAATATACATTTACAAGGCAATTTTTCCTTCAGGGGCTTCACCCTCGAACCCCCCATCCAGGGGGATAGGCCCCCCGGACCCCGTAGAGGGGATACCCCCCCTCTTCACTACCCCACATGGTAGAGTGTAAATACTTATGGGGTGTAAAGTCTTCATGGGGTATAAACACGGCTGAAAAACACAAGACCTATGAGTCAGGAAGATAATCAGGCTCCACAACCAACATTCCCACAGTTCCCTGGGCCCTTTCCTCTATCCTTTTGTCTTCCCCTGTTCTCCATGATCAATGCATTACCTGATGTCTCACCTGTTCTTTTCCGTCGCATTTCCTCACTAAGGATAACACCAACAACATCATCAAATTTTAAAGTATTTGAACCAGAGACAGAGTTACTTACAGCCATGACCAAGCCATTCCCGCTTTCTGGCAATGTGCACAAGATTAGAATAGCCCTAACCTCATCATCAAAGTCCACTTTTACATAACTTAGTTGATTAGTAACCATATTAAAATCATTTAAATGATCTGCAACAGACCCACCTTCTAACATATCCATATTAAATAATCTCTTCATTAAAAATATCTTATTGGACACTGAGGGTTGTTCATACAATTTAGCCAATGCGTCCATCAAATCCTTCATTGTCTTTTCTTTCGAAATATTGAAAGCCATCGACATTGCCAGGATCAGGCGTATCTTTCCTAGAGCCTTTCTGTCAAGAATATCCCATTCTTCATCCTTCATGGTCATCGACTTCTTTGCTACTCCGCCCAATGGTAGAAATAGATCCTTCTAATATAAATAATCTTCCATCTACATCTTCCATAACTGGTAGTTTTGGTCGTTAAATTTTTTGACCCTAAACTTTCCATCTTCCGACATTGCTCCCACTCGAACCAGGAACCCTCCTTTCCTATGAGTTACATTTCCCTCTGATACCAGTTGTTAGAAAAATAGGACCGTGGAGCAATAAAATAAAACAAATGTGGAAACAAAACACAGAAGATACACAATACAATAAAGACATAGATTTACGTGGTTCACCCTGTTGAAACAAAGTTTATCTTTCTTCTCTAAATCCAGATCTTCATTTTTCTCTGGTTACAGAGCCGACGTTAGTTCTAAAAAAGAGTCAAAAGGACATTCAGGATTTTTGGGTTTTGGGGTTTGGCTATTCGCAAAGCATGTTTTTCAATGACAACCCTAAATTCCCGATACCGAAGTCTTGAAAAAGTGATTGTTTAAGAGGAATTGAACAGATTTTAAAGTAATAATTAAAGATGTTAAAGGCTTTCTAAGCCTTTCACATGTTCTTTTTCGACAATATCAACTTAAGAAGCATTCCAAATGTCTTGACGTGCTTTTCATGAAATACCTTCTAATCATGATTAATTAAGGTTTAAAACATACTTAACAGAATCGTTAATCAGTCGCAATTCAGGAAATCAAAGAGTCGACCTTGAGTTTCCTTAAACCTCGATTCCCGAAGTCACAAAATTCTTAAAAGTTAATGCTATGTTTATTAAGAAGTAAGAAGGTTTAATGATAATAGATCCAATCGTGATTTCACGATTTGGGGTTTCTTACGTTAAAGAGTCATCAGAGTCTCGATACTCCAATACACGAAAAGTAAAGACTAAATCCTAATCACGATTAATTAAAAGGTTAAAACAAGTGGTTAGCGCATAAATAAATCCCATCGTGGTTTCACGATTTAGGATTTACTTGTGTCATACCTCGTCAGGACATGATGATCAAAACTCTGAAACATGAAATACCAAGATAATTAAGTGCTTAAACGTAATTAACTTAATTTTAAAATGAGCATTAAGGATATTAAATAACTTTTTGTGTCTCGCTATTCATGACTTTTTTATGACATTCCTTTCGGAATCCCAGTTTTGAATCGCCAATATGTGGCAGTATCTATAATGGATTAATGGAGATATTTTTTACATGACTTGTGTATCTCCAGGCGTACCATCCCCATTAAAGATTTTAATTTTTGTCGCCTGTATCGGTAAGATAAATTTAAGACAAGCTAAAGGGAAATAAAGGTTTGTTATTTTGAATTTCATTCTTACTTTCAGACTAGGAGCGAGTTACACCCAGAAGAACTCATGCATTCCTTCTCTGCAACAAGTTTTCATTTTAGCACAAACATCATGGCACCCAGAAAAGTGCCTAAGAAGAGTGAGGAGGCAAGTGAAAGCTCGAATCTAGATGGAGATGTTATATCCGACACTACGCCACATGTTGTGGATTCAGTCAAATCCTTGAGGCAGATTTTTGAAACCTTAGATTTTGAGATTAGGAATTGCCCCAAAGATTTCAGAGATGAAAGGACTGAAAATAAACTCAGAGACATAGCAGAGTCTAAGCTTCAAAAAATAGCCACACGGTCGAGACTCATGCCATATAATGACATGGTATGTTGGGCCTTAGAGAAAACCGACGTTCAAACAAGGAGCATTCTAAACATCCAAGGGGTCTTCATCGGCTCATTCAGACCCTATCACATCCAAGTAATGTACAAACTACCCCCTGCTTCTAAATACATTTATAATGCTGAATTCATAACGAAATTTCAAATAAAGGAGTGTACAGAATTTGATCAAACATATCCAAATATAATCAAAGACTGGTGGGGAATTCCAGCAAGATTTAGAGCCGATACCCATGACATTTATGCCACATCTTCGTTGAACGAGTACATGGTGTATATAGCCCTGATGCTATGTAGACTCTTTGGGAAGAAAATCCCTACCCATTTCCCTACAAATTGGGTACCACTTTTACATGAAGTAGACGAGGGTTTCAGTTTCAACTGGGGTAAAATTTTATCAGACAATCTAGCTAATGAGGTTTAGAGTACCAAACAACAAAATTGAAAGGTCGACCTGTGTCTTTTTACATGTTTTCCTATATTATGGATGTTCTTTGTTACATGACTCCATTCCCTTTGATGAATTGGAGCTGGAACCCAGTCTACATGGAGCCCATTCATGTTTATCACTCTAAACTATGGGAGGAGAATGTTAAATATCTCTTTTATGAAATCTGTCACTACATATTGATACCTTTGCACCAAATCTTGTATGATTATGCACCCCCTCATATTTCAGAGAAATTGTGGGAAATCTTAGGGCAATTGCAAATTGGTTTATTGAAGAGGGTTTCTCCTATGTCAGGGTTTTTGGGTGCTCGATCCCTCCTCACGCACTTCTGAAGTTCCTTCCCAACAGGCTAGTGTGCATGGAGGTGGCCTACCAAATAGTAACTGGTGGCATTGACACATAATTAAAAGCATCTCAAAAGAAGTTATGGCGAGTATTTCCCATACAGATTGGGAAGTATTCATTGCTTAACCTGGGTCATTCCAAGGTAGAAGCTACAACACTGGATGACATCAAATTGGTGGATCTTGAACTTAGAAAACATGACCCTTATCAAATTGTAGGGAATCATCTTACTCACTGCAACATTAAAATGTATGAACTTGAAGTTTCTCCCTGCAATGGAATGTTAAAGGGAGCCAGAACCTATGAAGATATATTAGATAGAGTTCATGCATTACCACCCGACCTATAGACCAGCTTTCTGACTTTCCAAAAGCACGGGCAAAGTAGTTTGTCGAAGATACTACAGGAAGAATAAACGACTCCTCCTCCAGCTCAGGGGAGTACTCCCCTAGGTTTCGGATCAAAGGCTCATGATAAAGGGACTGCAGAAGAAAATCCAGAGAAGACTGAAGCGTCTTCATAGAAAGCAGAAGCTTCACAATAAAAGAATCTGGGGTCTGAAACGAGTTCCAAATATCAGACCTCTTCAAAGTCGAGTCAAACGATTCCTCCTATATCATCAAATATTCCTACTGATATCCCTAAAACAGCAGGAGAAAATCAATCTACAGAGTTGGGTATCCCTATCACATCATTAAATCCTCTACATTCAACCTTTGGGACTCCCCAATTTGAAGTCATATATGCAAGCGAACTTACTCCTATCTCTAGAGAAGAGATACCTTCCTTCGACTACTTTTTCAGCAGGAAGAGGAAGGTTGTAGTAAAATAGGAAATGCATCCGAGAGGAGGCACAATGGTGAAAAAACACTGAGTGCTCGTAGATGGGCAAAACCTAGAAGAAGAATATTTTTCCACAGAGGTAGCGGGCTCTATCAGAGCTTTGGCAATGACAAATTTATTCTCAGTTGATTCTTTGAAAACAAGGTTGAAGTAGAAAAATCAAATGATAGCTCAATTGAAGGAACAAATAAGCCACTCATAAAATAATATTCGAGAGGAGGTAAATCAAATAATTGAACACGCCAGAGCTGCTGACGAACAAGAATTGCAATTGTTGAAGGCTAGTTTAGATGAAGCAAATATGCAGATGCAAATGAATAAAGTACAATTTATTCAGCAGGAAGAATTAGTGAGACAGATACAGAACGAAATGAAGTCCATTGAAGGAAAATTCATGAGTATGACAACATTTCAAGCCCAGGCACTAGAGGTGCATGAGAAACTACAGGCAGAACAACAAAACATGCTTTCTAAAATAGAAATAGTTCAAAAATACTTCCTGGAAATAAGCCACTCAGTGGATAACATCATTTTCAAGGAAAAAGAAGCTACAGCAACTCGCGCCACTTTTCTAAAGGTAGTAGTTTTTTCAGCCAAAGAGGAAATACCAGCAATCCCAAAGCTAACCATAGAAGAACAGATTAGGGGAGACATCATGTTAAAAACACGGGAGACTAATATTGTCGAAAGCAGGAAAATGGCAAGAGAAGTTAAGAAAGAATGTGAAGAAGTGTTTGATTAGCTAGATACAAAAACACTAGGCATTGGTAAAGGTCAATGTCCTAGGCTCTTAGGACAAATAAATGTAATGAGGCATCAATCGCATATCAAGGAGAGTTGGAATGAATCTCAGCTCGAGATTTCACAATTGAAGCAGCTTGACGTCACTCTAATGGATAAGTGGCTAATAAAACCAAATCTATAGTTACAGTCGACAAAGTTTGGTAAGGGAAAGATTGAAGACAAGCTGCCCCAAATTCAAAGGAAGTTATATATGTTTGAAGAAAAGAATACGTCAGAACCTTCTAGAATTTTGATTCAGTTTGTAGACAGGTGTGTCGTGTGTTCGGGATCGAGGGAAGGAAGTGTTTCAAATAAATGATGAAGTAATGCATGTATGCTCATTTTTGTCCAATTGTTAGAAAAGTAAAAGTAACCGAGCAAATGGTTCGAATTTCATATTCTGTAACCGTTAGCACCTACAAGATTAGGAGACTACCAACCGTCTAGGGTTGATTATTTTATTTGTATAAATACATTTTTGAAAGATACACCAAGGGATTTTTCCTTGGCCGATTGTAGCACAGAGATTTTTCATTTGCCAGAAATAATACAAATTTGAGTTATGTGTTCCTCTGTTATTTCATATTTAACATCATTCCTTACATATCTTTGATGAATTATTAGCTTCAATTTAGTACAACCTCTACTGTGGTGATTGATTATTTTAGTCATCTAATCATTTACATATTTTCCTCTATATCGGCTATCAGCAGGTACAAGACCTGTGAATTACTTATTTTTCTATATTTTATGCTTCATTAAAGTTCATCTTATTTATTTTCTTCTTCTATCACAAAGTGAGATTCTTCCTTGGTTGATGCCTCACCTTGTTTCACAGCTTTATGTTTTCTTTCATTTCATGCATGGTTTTCAGTTTAACTTAGATACGGGAAACAACCTTCGATTTTGTTATACTATTAAT
The DNA here is from genome assembly GCA_009831015.1 of Picea engelmannii. Taxonomy (NCBI): domain Eukaryota; kingdom Viridiplantae; phylum Streptophyta; class Pinopsida; order Pinales; family Pinaceae; genus Picea; species Picea engelmannii. Next base: position 461,260 of record ML781369.1, on the reverse strand, counting down.
TCAAAATTTTGGGAATTTTTCTTACATAATCGAAATAGAAACAACAACCTAAAAAACAACAAATCTTTAAAATTATTTTCCCTCCATGACTGTACCTATTATGATATAGACCAATATCGAACCTGGTCGTATAGACCAGACCAATATCGCTTTAACTCTTTTCAACACCATCTTAAAAACTGCTACCACTCGGGTTGAACTTGAATGTTTATGGGAAGCCATTGAGTAGGACATTAGTGTCCAGGAACAGTTGGAAGCTAGACAAAGACATCTCAGAAATTAGCCATAGATCATTTTCTCTTAAGAGTTGTCCTTCCTTTCTTTATACCATAGACCCTCTTAATTTCGGATGCCTAGACTTTATACTTTCAATCCTTAAGTATAAACTCTGAAACAACACACCCAGTGTGGGCTACATCCACCAGAGAAATTGCTAGGTCCTTCCTTTATTATTATCCAGCAAATGAAGGGATACAACCTACAGCAAAACCCGTTGTAACTTTCTCTTCTTCTCTCATTGTCTCCTATCTCAGAATACCCTATTTTTCCATAATGCATAGCCCAATACATTTCCCTCATAACAGAGGGTTTCCTTCTAGGGAAAAAAACCCTAACATAATTTCTACGGTTAGATCTATGACCTTATAATGAACGGTCCATATTTACAATAAAATTACAATATACATTTACAAGGGTCTAGGGTAACCCCCCTCTGCACTCCCCTGTGTGGAAGAGTGTACATTATTCTGGGGTGTAAAGACTTCATTGGGTATAAACACGGCTGAAAACAAAAAAAACCTCTGAATCAGGAATATAATCAGGCTCCACAACCAACGTCCCAGTCACATTGATTGCATAGGTAATGGAAATCAATTAGACACTTAAAAACTAATTTGAAACCCTTAATATTCATTTTTCAAATATTCAAGTGAAAGAGAGCTCTATGGAATAAATTTTCTAGCTAACAAAGACTTGTAGCGCTAAACTATAAAGTTTTCGGGTATGTGTATAATTAATTTAGAATCTTTTTATTTCGATTATATTATTTTTAAAATATTATTTCTACTCTTTATTATACAGAAACTTGAAAAAAACAACGTCGTGAGATCAGAAATGATGAATAAAAATACCCACAGTGAATGTGTCTGCACCATCAAAAAGTAGAGATGACCTATTTTTATCCAATACAACTTGATTCAATGGGATGGAGGAGTGTCTGGCATGGAGTGATATATACAATAAAGTCACCAATGAATATTTCCCTTTGGAAGATGAATACTTGGCAGTGTATTGGAACATCAAAAAGAGTGGGATATATTCCTTTGTTGCACTATCCATGCTCTTTCCCTACAATGATGTTGCAAGGTGGTTATTCTCTCATATATATGTGGATAAATCCACATTGTTTAATGAGTTGAGAGTCCTAATAGATTCTTTGAAACTAGATGGCATTCACACCAGGTATCATCTACAAGAACCTGACATTTTCCTAAATAATTCATTCCTAGAAAAAATTGGAGAGGACCACCCCGACTTTGTTGAATTAGTAGAATATTGGTGGGGTGAAGACAGGGAATTCAGAAATAAGGATGGTCAGTCATACCTGATACAGTATTTCAATAAACCATACCAACTACGTTCATTTATGATATGCAAGTTGTACGATGAAGAAACCTACATGCATTTCCAACTATAATGGAAACCAATGACATATTGTGTGGCTGAAGTAGTACATGTCTTCAAATGGGCACAAATCCTTGCATTCAACATCTTCAAAAATGTTAGAGACACCCCAGGACTGAAAAAACCAGGTTTTATATGTCCTTCTATTTGATAGATGTTGTTTGTTCCTCGATGAGTTTTCCTGCTATGGGATGGGAATGGAACCCTAGTCTACAACATGTCGGTATAATTTCCTTGAGTTGTGGGACATTAATTACAATAATTATCTATATGACATTTGTGAATACTTCTACATACCATTTTTTATTTTCATATTAAACCACCACCCTCATAGGTTATCTCAAGGATCCATTGCATCCCTTAAATACATTGGTGATTGGTATATGGGAGAACACTACACCTATGTCAGGATATTTGGGTGTGCACAAGCCCCACATTTCCTTCCTAAATGTGTCCCTGATAAACTATTGGTCAAGGAGATTGCTTAACATATTTTGAGGGAGGGGATAGCTTCCTTTTTGGCTGCAAGTTCCAAGAGAATCTGGCCTAGGTTTCCAATTAAGTTAGGAGGATTTACCTTATTGAATGTTCCACATGCTTGAAAAAGAATATACAACTTTGAAATAACTTTGTTTATGCACGGGAGATTTAGAAATATATGATCCAAGAGGGATTGTAAAGGGTCATATTAAGTATGTTGGGTTGATACACCCTTTTTCACATGATGTAAATATTTCAGAGGATATTTTTCAAGGGGATATATTATTTGAAGAGGTATTAAAAAAGTTAAAATATGAACCTGGGAAAGAGAGGTTACACACAAAAGAGGAAGAAAGAAGGAATATAGCTAAGGGACAATTTGTATTACTTTTGGCCAGGGAAAAGGAGAAAGAAGAGGAAAGAAAAGAACAAGAAATATATAATAAGTGTTAAGCCCTAAATCATGGCACATTACCCTTTAATTGGGTCATATTACATTAGTATTTTTATTTTATTTATGTATTCTTGGGTCCATTAGTTGTAATTGTATCTCCTAGTCTCCTATATATACTGAGACCTTTTCATTCGGAATCATATTGTATTTTTGAATTCATGTGATGTATAACGAGGTTTCCCCCTTGAAGAGGCTTGTTATCTAAATTTCTCTCTTTTTCAAGGTGTGGAGTACTTATTCTGAGGTTTTTATGCTATTTTGATATTTGTTTCTTAACATTTGGTATTAGAGCTAGATAATCCTCGGGACTGGTTTCTTCAAAACAAGTCTTCTTGGAATTTTCGCTACAACTTTTTCTGGAAGGTTTCAGGATTTGGAATTTATATGGTGTAGAGGAGACATATAGAGATAACTTGGGTCCAAATTTCACATATTTTTTCATAACATTTTTGGAGATACATTATGTTCAAGTTAGGCTTCTTGACTAGTCCTGAAACTAGTCTGAAACAGGTCTTCTTGGCATTTTCACTCCTAATTATTTTCGGTTTTGTTTCAGGTTCTGGAATTTTTACAGTACGAACATGGAATAGTGAACTATATTTTGTACACATTTAATACCTTTAGTCATTGTACTCTGAAATTTATTCTCTGGGTAAATTAGGGTTTTTGGCTAGTCCAAATTTCAGTCTAAAACAAGTGTTCTTTGGAGAACTGTTATATATGAAGTTGCGTAACTCCAAATTGAGTGAGACCTATTCCATAGGTTAGGTTACAGAACAAATTTTTACTGGTGAAAATTTCAAGTTCTGAAGTGAAGATAGTGATATGCGACAGGCCATACAAGTTCTCTCTCCTGAAAGGGAAAAATCAACACATTTTGGGAAAGTTATCATAAAATTCTCTTGGAGAATCCAATATTGGTCTAAAATGTGGGGTTGGAAACAAGACACATCAAGATACCTCAGGCTAAAATTTTAGACTCAGAATTGCCTAAATTGAAGAGCTACAGTAGAAGAAAGGTCAGCTAGAAGAACAGTCTCCAAATGAGGGTTTTAAAATGTGCGGTTTTTTTTTTTTTTTTTTGGAAATTTCTCATATCTTGTGACTAGAAGATCCAATTGGGGTGATTCAAAAATTGGAATAAAGTGGGTAAAAGGAGTATCAAATATATTTTGGAGAATATTATGGATTTTTAGGTACAAATGTACTCCAACGTCTCTAAATGTAGGATCTGTCATTGCTTGTCAGTGCTACAACCCAAGGACTGTGTGGTTCATCCACGTACCTAGATTATATCGGAAGGCCCATTTCGAACAATTGTGCATTAGAAAAAAATACTATGGATTTGAGATCCCACATACCTGGTGTATATCGAGAGACCCCCTAGAATCATGAGACCAAATGAGTAAACCTTTTGGCCATCTTGTTGTTATAGTACACCAAGAAAAACACTCGGGGAGATCACTCTCTAGTACATGGGTAGTTATATAGTACGACTAAAGGAATGGTAAAGCATCCTTAGTTAGTTCCCTGAGATATTGGGCCAAGTACTATTGTTGGACCTGGCACGTATATCAGATAGTTATAGCACCTGACACTCCCTTGTCTATGAGGACCTTTTCCTAATCCAATTAGGAATTCCTACCTTGCAGTGATACTTGGCCAACATGCCACCAAAAAAGGGAGCTTCTACACCAAATAAGCCCACAAGCAGTCCTACTTGGAATCTTGATGAAGGTGAAGAAATGCACAGGGACATAAATTATTTACAAAAGAAGGAAGTAACAAACGATGAACAACAAAGGATGATGGATTCAACTGAATCTAAGTTGGAAGCGATGATGGATACTAATATGGATGACTTAAAACTAGAGATCATGGAAGGGTTGAAAAAGTTTCTAATAGAGAGGCCACCTGAAAGTGACAATGCATCCCATGAAATTCATGATGAGGACATAAGGAATATGAATCAAGACTAGAGAAACTCCATCTTTGGGTTGAATACCAACCACTTTCCTAAGATAGATATGAGGAATTTTTATGGCAAGGATCCAATCACATGGATACTCTAGATGGAGAAGTTCTTTTATCTACATGATGAGCCACACACACAAATGGTACGAACTGCATCCTTATATTTAGAACCTAATTATTTTTTGTGGTATCGATGGATTTGTTCTCACAAATCACTTGTCACTTGGACAATTTTCACAGAAGAAATGATAACGCACTAAGGATACAAGGAGAAATACCTTCTTCATCCAATCGATAAATCTCAAGCAAAAGGGTTCAGTTGTGAAGCACATTGAAAACTTCCAAAGATTGAATATAAAGGTAACAGATATTCTAGATGAGCACCTGATCGATGTCTTCATAGGAACTTTAAAGGATAACATTCAACATGAGGTTCTCCTTTAGGAACCCAAATCATTGGAGAATGCGTTGAGGGTGGCAACAAATGTTGGAAGTAAAAATATGGCTATGGCTACCAGAAGGACCACCCCTAACATCTATCGAGAGAATAATTTTCCTTCTTCTAAACCACCTCAACCTACAAGGTTGAAACCTCAACAATTGGAGGAAAGAAAAGAAAAAGTTTTATGATTTAATTGTGAAAGCAAGTAAAGTAAGGGACATAAGTGTGGTGAGAAAAATTATTCTACATAGATTTTGAAGAGGAAGAAGAACAAGAACAAGAACAAGAACCATCTCAAGATGAATATGTAGAAGAGATTTATTCTGAAGAGATGACTCCCACCATATCATGTCATGCATTGGCTGGAATTAGCACTCCTCAAACCCTCAATATCAAAGGATATATCAAAATGAAAAAGGTAATAGTGCTAATTGATTCTGGTAATATTCATAATTTCATTCACTGTAAATTAGCCAAAGATCTCAATTGCTTTATATATCCAACGCCAGAGTTTCCAGTAATGAATGCAAATGGAGGAACTATCAATTGCTCAAGAAAATACCATAACATCAATCTTACTATGGGGGCATATGTAATGAATATTCCAATGATTTCTATACCCATGGCTGGTGTTGATGTTGTACTAGGGTTCCAATGGTTATTGTTGGTCCTAAGGTCTGCACTTGACTGCTAAAGGGAATATCTAGGACACCTCAAGTGTTGGAATGATTGGTTTTTATGAATTAATTTTTTTGGTCAACTGATATATAGGTTTTCAAGGGTAGAGACTTGGTTGGAATATTCAACAATATCACTATAAGGTTTCCCTTAGTTGGTGGCATGCATTTTCGTGAGAAGGTAAAGATATGATGAAAAAACAAAGGAAATACAAGAAAGCATAAAATTTGTTACTTGATGTATGAAATTTTAGACTTGAAATAATATTTCAGATCTAAAACATGTATCTTGACACAAATCATCCAAACAAGGTTGTATTACAATAAACTATTTACTAACAACAATAGTTGAAATCGGGTTGCATGGAAATAAACAGTTCATTGAGACAATAGTTGAAAGGAAGGAAACAACACTTTGCATACATTTCCAATTTGCATCTAGATAAGACTAACACATAGAATATTTGAGAAGAAAACACAATCTGTCACAAAAAATTATATTCACCAAGGAAGGAAACTTAACAGTTTTATGCTTCAAGGCCCAGCCAAAATCCTCATGCTTGATCTCCCAAAACGTGAACACTTTTACATTCAAATATCCATCTATTTATCTCTATCAAAATATTGTTTGAATACCTATATAGGATCTAAACTCTAAATTTCATCTTTACATTACAATCAGATCTTGTAGGTACAACTTCATTGTTATTGTTGATTAACGTTAGTTGTCATTGATGTCAACCCTTGAAGAAAGCCCGGTAGCACAAAGGTTTGGGTAATGGACCCAAGTTTGTTTTATGTAAAGATGATTCATTATTGTATTTTAGTGGTTGATAATAATTACATATGGATGAACTCCAAATTGGTCCCCTTATGGTGAAATCCCTCACGGGAAGACGCTTTGCGGATTGAGTTATCCTAGAAGTATAGTTAGAGAACCCATGCTTATTTGTGGAATAATAAAATTAATTTTACTGTATTTTTTAGTGAAACTATCCTATATGGATATTTCTTGTCATGCCATTTCCAGTGGTATGTGGAATGTCACATAACTCCTCACGGTTTGAGAGTTATGGCCTTACAAAGTTGGAGGACCCTCTTATGTCATCTAAAAGGCCCAAAAGGTCAAAGTAGTCAAAGTGGTTTAAGAGATTTTAGAAGGTAAATAATAAAGTGAAGTGATGAGTGTACTATAATTCAAAGTGAATACAAAATAAATTATTTAAATAATAAATTTAATGGAGAAATTAGAAGTGGGTTAACCCTAAAATAAGGAAAATGGGCAAAGTGACCTAGAAGATGTTTTTAAGGAAGCTACTTGGAGAGTATAAATAAGAGGCAAGGCTCTCTCATTTAAGATACACTTGAGAATATTGAATACCTATAGGTTTTTGAGGTAACCAAAGGATATATAAGCCGAATTTATGAGGGAAGGTGAAGAAAAGAAGGCCGGAATTCAAGGAAGGATAAATTCTCTTGATGATGCTTTCTAAGGTATGTTATTTACAGGTCATCTCACCATTTTAGCAATAACTTGTTTTATAGAATGCTTCATACTGTGAAATTTCTATGTCATTGAGGAAACATATCCAAGTATATTTGGTAATAAATTCATCTTGTGGGTCATTGTATGTTTGGATTTACACTCCGTGGAAACTAGGGTTTTTGGCTAGTCCTGAAACTAGTCAAAAATAGGTGTTTCAGGTAAAAACGTCATAACTTATTAATAACAGATCCAAATTCCGTAAGACAAAAAAATTTGGTTATACTATGGTATTTAGTATTCTATTCAATAGTTTCATATCGATTCAACAAATATTCTGTGCAGGACATGCTCTACACAGTCACTCTCTAGAATAAGCCAGAATTCAGCAAGGTATGCCATTTTTGCTATAACTACTTTTCTGAGAGGTTCCAAGTAGTGAAACCTGGAAGAATTGCATAAAACCCACTGAAGAAAATTGTATATCAGTTTCAGATATGTATTCATTACAAGTACAAATTTATGATTATTTCAAGTTAGGTTTGTTGACTAATCCAAAACTAGTCATGTGAGACTAAAGAAAAGTTTGATGTAAATGCTAGTCTCTTGTTGTTTAAAGTTAAGGAAGGTTTGCAGGTATATGATCATATAGCAAGTCTATTACATATTTATAAATCATATTGGGATGATGAAATTGATGAGGGCTTTTGGTTGAGGTACAAGTTGGGTACATGGTTGAGACAAGTAGTTGATGAGTTGACACATACATGAGGTGTATACAGATTGTTTGGTACAGGTTGGTGCATGGTTGTTATAACCCTAAATTGCACCACACATACTTACCTGGCATCAGGCCAACTCATACCCCTTCTTTTCCAAAGCACTGTTGAACAACTATTCGAAAATCCTCTTTTATAAAGGCCCAGGCGCCCTAATCCATTACTGCACACGTGTACACGCTGGCTGACCCAAAACAGCCCGCGTGGACCGACAAAAGAATGAAAAAAGAAAAGTTGCCAATGGAACAAAAAGCTATGGGTGAGTTAACTGAAACTCTCGTCCATGCATGTCTGAGGGTTCGTCCAAATACCTAGCTCCTTCTAGCCTATAAAAGAAGGGGTAGGGGTCCCATTTGGAGGAGGAAAAATATAGCAAAGAAACTCTGCCCATTTACGTATTCCCATTGTCCCAACCCTTTAGCCTTTCCTTGTGCCAAAGGAGATTCAAAGAAAAGCAGTTGAAGGATAGAAGTAGAGGAGCCTAGGATCAGGTTTGAGGAGCAGTGGTTGGTCTCAACTTTTGTAAGTTGACTCATTCTAAGTAATAAAGAAAATGTTTTTCCCGTCCCAATTCATGAACTGCTTATAGTTTGATAAGTATATGTTTGGATTTCTAACCCGTTAGTATATAAGTAGTATGCATGCACAGTTGTTTCTTGTCTTGAATGCAGGTCAGCTTTGGAAGGATTATTGCGAACAAGTAATCAAGCACAATGGAGGATCGACATCAAACACCGGGAATGAGGTAGGTTGATCTTTCCATGCATTTATTGAGAAAAGGGGATTTAAATCTAGGGATGAAGGTAGAAAGTAATTTCTCTTCGGCCATATCTTCATGCAAAGTTTGAACTCTATTTTCCTAGTCCATAGAGAGATTTTCCCAACAAAAGAATTGGTGACCATACTAGGGAGATTCTCTAGGGTTCCTGGAATTTTATTTAGTTTTTGGGTAGTTTTAAAGACTAGATCTTCTTTCCTGACTTTTCTTTTTAGTTTTTGTAAGGTTTGAGCTAGCAGGGAGTGTGGTTTTCCATACTAGCTTTCCCTGTCTTTTTCTTGACAGTATTTTTCGGGACCCAAAGAGGTACACGCGGCCTACATAGGTTTTTCGCGCATGTTCCCACTCCCTACTCTCTTACATCCCACATGTGAACGCTAGCTGTAGAGGTAGCAATAGCGTGTAGAGTTCAGAGAACCTCAGAGGCAGTCATCCTCTTCCCTGTCAGAATCACACATTCTCAGGGGGTTTTCTGGAATTTTGTCTGAAGTCTTGTTTTCTAGCAGGTCTATCTCAGATTGTTTTTGCCTTATCATTTTTTCCTTGCATTATTTGTTTTTCTGTTAGAAAGAGTGTCCAAGCCTTCAAGGGATCCTAGTTATAAATATTAGTGGTCTCTTCCTAGTTTGGTCTATCTGTTTTCATTTTTTCTCAGAATTTAGGTATACACGTGGCCTGTACAAGGTCAGCCCGGGTGTACACGCCCTCTGTCTCTATCCAGCGCGCGTTCACACACGTGATATTTGAGTAACAGTCCCGTGCTTGTGCAGGATACTTTTTGTTGAGGGTAAGGCAGTCATCCTTTCCCTTGATAAGAATTTTTCCTCTCAGGTGTTTGAATCTCTGTGTGAGCAGTCAGTAGCTTAGGATTAATCTTACCCTTAGCTTGTTTTTTTTCATTTAAAAGGTTGTAAGAAAAGTAAAAGAATTTTCACAGTTTTTAGACAAGTGTGAGAGTCATTGTTTTTAAAATTGCTAGTGTGTAATTTTTGACTTGATTCTTTGCGATCTGCAATTTAGCCCAGAATTGTTTTTCTTGGTTTTTTGCTTGTTGGTATTTTTCCTTTCTTGCTTTACTAGCATCTAAATAAATAAAAAATCTCTTTTCATTTTCTTGTTTGGTTGAACAGTGTGTTTCTGCATTATTAAGCAAGGGAAAAGTCCTTTATTTCACAAGTTTTTGCAGTTCACTTAGAGCATAAGTAGCTTGTAGTCAAGTGAAATTTCTTTTGAGTTTGCTGTCCAAAATATTAGAAAAAATAAAAATATTTCTTTTGAAAAAGTTGTTGAAATTTTGCATTCAGTAAAAGTTTTGTTTCCGGATTTTTTATTCCATTTTTTTCTTTCATCTTTACACATCATCAGTTTCACCTTCATACACCTTGATGTAAGACAAAGCCATAAAATCAACGCTAAATTTAAAATCTACTAGACTTTTATGTTTATAGGGTTCACAAACTAGTTCAGGACTAGGGCCTTGGATTAGATTGGAGAGGAAACTTTTCAAGGCCATTTTAAATCAAACATTGGAGTCTGAGATAAGGAGTGTCTAAGTCCAGTGTCGTGAAATTTATCCGAGACCCCCCTATAACACAGGGGATAAACACGAGGTCGCGTGCGGAAAGGTAGCGAAGATAACCCCTCCAAAGTTGGACCAATTGTAGTGGAGAACACATATAGAGGGCTTGTTTTGGGATTTTGTCGTTTGCATTTGCCACGGGGCTTCGTGGGTCTCGAATCCGTTCGAGGTCCTCAATTATCTTCCAAAACATTTTCTCTCAATACCCTTGACAGGTTTTGGGCTCGATACCCTGCTCATTGTGGTCTACCCGACTTTCGACTGTACTCGCCTGGTGACTGTTCACGCGCTGGCATCCTAGTTGCCAATATTTTTAGGGACATACACAGGTGACTGCGGGGGTATACCATAGTAACTAGGACAGACATCGGGCCACGCTTTATAAAGTATACCCAGAGGGTGCTTCCGTGTTTGAGTTGCACTTGCACCGGTAAGTTGCTCTAGTGTTGGTTGTTGTAACTGTTCTTCCAATTAATTTAGTGTTTGCTTGTCTTATCTCTTAGGGACTTTTTTTTAGTGTGTGTTACTTTTGAATGTTTAGACTACCTTAGAGTGTCCTGGATCTTCTCACACAGTGGAGGATCCTGAGCTTCTTGGCCTACCGTCGGTTACACTGGAGCCACCCCCACCACCATTAAGGCCAAAGCTAGACCAACAAGCGTCTTTTGAAGTGACCAGGTTACAAACCATTGTGCCTGAACAACCCCCAGAGGAATCGACCATTTTGGACCTTGAAGCAACCCATGGATGATTTTAGGGGCTAAATTTCGCTCATGGGATAATTTTCCATGGTTTTTCCAAAAATGAGATTCGTTATTTTAAAAATGATTCGCCCAAATTCTATAAGATAAAATTATTTTACCTTAAAAATCGCCAAAATTTTATAAAAACTATATAAAATCCTTAAAAATTTGAATATTTTTACAAAAATATAGCCAAACATTTATAGTTGGCATATGAAGGATTAGTAAGATTCGCTAAGGTTTCTACATTTTAAAATAAATTTTCATCCTTAAAATCATCCCTGAAGCAACCTCTCTTGGCCCAGTTGAAACCCCAACCACTGACTTCTTAGCACTTTTCATTGTACCAATTCAATTTTACAAGCGCCAGACAGTGTCGCACACAGCAATGGAAACAAATGTTGTTACTCCTTCTGGGAATTATTCAATTCCCACCACGGTTGTCACCACAAGAGATCTTTCATCTCCTAACCCATCATCGTTGGTTTGAGCCACCATGGTCTCGACTGCAACTACTTCGCACAGTGGGCTGAACCCGTCTTTGGCGGCGACCAAAACCCCTTTTACACCTAGTGCGACAGGCCCTCCATTCTCATATGGGATGCCTAGTTCAAGTACAAGTCATGTACTTTCCTACTCCACTTTATAGACTTTGGGCATGGGGCCAGAGAGCTCTAGCACTCCTCTACAAGGTCACATGGGGGGCACTCCTGCTCCTTTTAATGCTTTTCCTTACAAAGGAGGTCATATCCCTCCTTCATCCCCTGACACCATTTTCTTTGAATGAAATGTTTGGTAACAACACCTTCTCGTTAGTCACTTTCCTGACTGGGGGCAACCCCATTTTTGGACAAATTACCCCTGTGCAGGATACTATTCCTGCACAGGGGGAAAACCTAGCAGGACCTTGGAATTTAGGGCAGGGATCCGTTCTCTCATCCGAAATGTTGATATGGGGTAATTCTTTCCACAATCAATGGAACCCCAGACAAACTACTATGCTTATACCCATGGGACCGACATGGGGTAATCCCTCCCAAAGTCCTTTGAATATAATGCATGCCCAACAATCTATGTCCTATTTGGGAAATCAACCGATGATGTCTCCACATATGCAAAATCCTTATGCTAGCCAGGGCCATGGTTTCTACCAGAATCTGGGCCAGCAGCCAAACTTTTCCTGGCAACCTGGTGCCAGTCAAACTCCAGGTCCCTTTTTCCCAGATTATATCAGCAACCCAAACTACCGTTCTTGGCGACTTTACACTTGCTAGATTTGACAAGGTTGTTGAATGACCCTATTTGTAACGATACGTGTTGGCCTCCTATGCCAACGAAGTTGCCTTCAGACATTCCAAAGTTCAAAGGCAAGCCTAATGAAGATCCAGGAGATCATGTGACTACCTTCCATCTTTGGTGCTCATCTAACTCATTGAAAGATGACTCCGTACAGTTGCGATTGTTTCAACGTACTCTCATTGGGAGTGCCGCGAAATGGTACATTGAGCTCAATCGCTCAAGATACTCTTCTTTTGGTGAACTGGCGATGGCTTTCCTGAACCATTTCCAGTTACCTGTGAGATACGACGCTGGCACAGAGTTTCTCGCTAATTTCGAACAGACAACAACAGACCATATCTCTGATCACATCCGAGAATGGAGACGTCGGAAGAGTTTAATCAAAGTACCAGTCCCACCAGCATTCCTTCTTGAGTGGTTCCTTAAATCTTTGGTCCCGCAATTATCCAAAGACGTTGCGACGTCAGGAGTTTTATCTGAAGAAGACGCCATCATGAGGGCTCAACAGTTTCAGCTCATCTATTCTCAGTCCAGTTTATTATACAACATATTGCCAGATGCGCCACGTTCAATACTGAATAAAACTATATAGAGAGTTGGACCACATGCCGATGGTATTGTCGGTTCAACACAAACCAAGCCCGTTGAACAATTGACAAAGCAGTTGCATCAGTTATCCATACAGCACACAGCAGCCAGCCAAACTACTGGTTTGGCTTCTCCCCCTACCAAAATGTCTGAAGTACACACAGTGTAGTCGACTAACCCAAAGGCCACCCAGTAGCCTAAAGGGAATAAAAAACAACAAAAGAAGGGTAATGGGGAAAAAAAACCCAACAATAATTCTGGCAGGGACAACACTGAAAAATGGAAGGCGAGGTATCCATGCAACTTGTGCACGGAAGACCACCCAACCCATCTATGTCCTCGACTTGTAGAGGCCCAAAAATTTGTCATACAGCAACAGCAGGCGGTGTTGACTAATCCATTTCAACATGGGCAAAATCTAACTCAAGTCTCTGCAATCACAGAAGGGGGCAGCCAAGAAACCTGCCCGCCTCCGAACAACCCTACATCCGCGAACGTATATATGGTTAGGGGTGATGTTTTCATATCAACTAGAGCGCACGATTATAGTAAACCAAGCACTTCCGAGAAGGGTAAAGAAGCTGATCTCCCATCTCTTCCTCTATAGATTGAGAATACGTTGGGAGAAACAATGACATGCATTCCAAAAGGTGCATTTAAAAAATCTTCTCATAACCCAAATGCAAGGGCCACCCATAACTACTCTGTGGTGTAAGATTTATGACAAACCCCTTGTGCGTTGTCTGCTTTGGAGGTCCTCCAAAGTTGCCCTGCTTAGAGGAAAGCCTTGTTAACCTCTTCGGGATCTACTGAGACATGTAATCCGGGTACCATCATGTTAGATACAACCAACTTAAAACCTCGTCTACCTTACCACGTAGTGTTTCAGATAGTAGTATCTTATCCCATGAAAACTTTTACTCGGAATATTTTCCACACGGTGGTCGATAAGGGTGCCTTGACATGAATTATGTCGTTGGCATGTTGGAAGGCCATTGGCCAGCCCATTTTGTCTCCATCACCTACTCTCCTCACTGCTTTCAACGGTCGTTCATTTCGGCCACATGGCATCATTCCTTCTTTCCCCGAGCAGTTAGTAGGGAAGACCATGTGTGTCGAAGTAGAGGTAGTCAATGCTCCCCTCAACTATAACCTCTTGTTAGGAAGGAATTGGACTTATGCCATGCAAGCTGTGGTTGCTACTTTTTTTTGGGTCTTGTTATTTCCACATGAGGGTTGGATAGTGACCATCGATCAATTGTCTTTCTCCAGACCTAACCCTGCATTGGGGGCATCCACAGTCCCGATGATTGATAATCCTAAACCAGGTGTCGTCAACATAGGGGTTGGTTTGTGCCCATCTTTGATGGGGACCTTCAATTACCCGCCCCCTCAAGGCGATATCAATTTTATATCCAATCACCATAAGGTTGATATTTTTCAAGTTTCGTCGTTCCGCATAACTTACTTCAATGATCCGTGGATACTTCCTTCCCCATCAGCCACGATGAATGAGGAAGGGCACCCGAGTATGTCCATGCCCTTGTCCGCCGCTGAAGTAGCGTACTCTTTAGTTTAGCAAGCTTCAACTAACACTAATCCAACTCTTGCACAAGAGTTAGATCCACTTCTAGAGCCTATTTGGGCTCATGGTTCTCTCGCTAACACAGATTCATTAGACTTATTCTTGCCCTCTGATGAAGCAGTAATCGAAGCAATGACTAGTCCAAACAAACCTTGGGAAGATCTTCATCACAGATCATATTTCCTCCCAGAGTTAAGCCGAATCAAAGCAGGAGAATTCACCATGACTATGACTGGAGATAGGTCTTGTCATACTAATCCCTTAGCTACACACAAGATCTATGCTGAGGGTAATATGGAAACCATTGCTGAAATGATACCTATCAATATCTCCAGAACCCCTGGCATCATAGACAATGTTTTTGTCGAAGCATACATCTCCCCCGAGGATATGCCAGGAATCGACCCACAAAGAGTCTATCATGAGCTAACTTTGTTGTTTTTCAAGTTCACTTTGAGATCTTAAAGCAACATCTGGCGAGACTTCATTATGCTTTTCTATCTCGTCTGGATTAACTCAGAAAAGTAACCATTATGGAGTCTTCTTTAAGCCCTTTTCAGACTCCTTAAATATGAAAAGATTGTTGAGTGACCTTGTTTATTCACACTCGTTCAATTGGTCCAGAAGAATGTTCCTTAAATGGGTCTTCTTTTAAACCCTTTTCATACCCTCTAAACATGAAAAGATTGTCGAGCGATCTTATGGCCTTTCACGCTCATTAAACTGAAATTTGAAGTCACGTCTGTCCGGTGGTAGTTTACCCCTTTTTCGGTTCGAACGGTCAACTGTACAAACAAAGGTATACTCTAAGGAACTTCCGCCAATCTGGGGTAATTCTTTCCACAATCAATGGAACCCCGGACAAACTACTATGCCTATCCCCACGGGACCGGCATGGGGTAATCCCTCCCAAAGTCCTTCAAATATAATGCATGCCCAACAATCTATGTCCTATTTGGGAAATCATTCGATGATGTCTCCACATATGCAAAATCCTTACATTGGCTAGGGCCATGGTTTCTACCAGAATCCTGGCCAGCAGCCAAACTTTTCCTGGCAACCTGGTGCCAGTCAAACTCTAGGTCCCTTTTTCCCAGGTTATCAGCAGCAACCCAAACTACCATTCCTGGCGACTTTACACTTGCCATATTTGACAAGGTTGTTGAATGACCCTATTTGTCACAATCCGTGTTGGCCTCCTATGCCGACGAAGTTGGCTTCAGACATTCCAAAGTTCGAAGCCAAACCTAATGAAGATCCAGGAGATCATGTGACTACCTTCCATCTTTGGTTCTCATCTAACTCATTGAAAGATGACTCCGTATAGTTGCGATTGTTTCAACGTACTCTCATTGGGAGTGTTGTGAAATGGTACATTGAGCTTGATCGCTCAAGATACTCTTCTTTTAGCGAACTGGCGATGGCTTTCCTAAACCATTTCCAGTTACCTGTGAGATACGACATTGGCATAGAGCTACTCACTAATTTTGAACAGACAACAGCAGACCATATCTCTAATCACATCCGAGAATGGAGACATCGGAAGAGTTTAATCAAAGTACCAGTCCCACCAGCATTCCTTCTTGAGTGGTTCCTTAATTCTTTGGTCCCATAGTTATCCAAAGATGTTGCAACGTCAGGAGTTTTCTCTGAAGAATATTCCATCATGAGGGCTCAACAGTTTGAGCTCATCTATTCTTAGTCCGGTTTATTATACAACATCTTGCCAAATGCACCACGTTCAATAATGAATAAAACTAGACAGAGAGCTAGACCACATGCCAATGGTATTGTCGGTTCAGCACAAACCAAGCCCGCTGAGCAATTGACAAAGCAATTGCAGCAGTTATCCACACAACACACAACGACCAGCCAAACTACTGCTTTGGCTGCTCCCCCCTACCAAAACGTCTGAAGTACACACAGTGTAGTCAACTAACCCAAAGGCCACCCAGCAGCCTGAAGGGAAGAAAAAACAATAAAATAAGGGTAAGGGGGTTAAAAAACCCAATGATAATGCTGGCGGGGACAACATTGGAAAATGGAAGGCGAGGTATCCATGCAACTTGTGCGTGGAAGACCACCCAACCCATCTATGTCCTCGACTTGCAGAGGCCCAAAAATTTGTCACGCAGCAACAGGAGGCGGTGTTGACTAATCCATTTCAACATGGGCAAAATCTAACTCAAGCCTCTATAAGCACGGAAGGGGGCAGCCAAGAAACCTGCTCGCCTCTGAACAACCCTACATCCACGAATGTATATATCGTTAGGGGTGATGCTTTCATATTGACTAGAGCACACGATTATAGTAAACCAAGCGCTTCCGAGACACGCATTCCAAAAGGTGCATTTAAAAAAGCTTCTCATAACCCAAATGCAAGGGCCGCCTAGAACTACTCTGTGGTGGAAGATTTATCCCAAACCCCTTGTGTGATGTCTACTTTGGAGGTTCTCCAAAGCTGCCCTGCTCAAAGGAAAGCCTTGTTAACCACTTTGGGCTCTACTACGACTTGTAATCTGGGTACCATCATGTTAGATACAACCAACCTAAAACCTCGTCTGCCTTACCACGTAGCATTTTAGATAGTAGTGGCTTATCCCATGAAAACTTTTACTTGGAATATCTTCCGCAGGGTGGTCGATGAGGGTGCCTCGACATGCGTTATGTTGTTGGCATGTTGGAAGGCCATTGGCCAGCCCGTTTGGTCTCCATCACCTACTCTCCTCACTACTTTCAACAGTCATTCGTTCCGACCACATGGCATCATTCCTTCTTTCCCTGTGCAGTTAGGAGGGAAGATCGTGTGTGTCTAAGTAGAGGTAGTTGATGCTCCCCTCGACTATAATCAATTGTTAGGATGGAATTGGACTTATGCTATGCAAGCTGTGGTTGCTACAGTTTTCCGAGTCTTGTTGTTTCCACACGAGGGCTGGATAGTGACCATCGATCAATTGTCTTTCTCCATACCTGACCAAGCTTTGGGGGCATCCACGGTCCCGATGATTGATAATCCTCAACCAGGTGTTGTCAACGTAGGAGTTGGTTTGTGCCCATCCTTGATGGGTACCCTTGATTACCCACCTCCTCATGGCGATATCAAATTTATATCTAATCACCATAAGGTTGAGACATTTCAAGTTTCGTCATTCCGCATGACTTACTTCGAGGATCCATGGATACTTCCTTCCCCATCGGCCACGATGGTGCGACAAGGCACCCAGGCATGTCCATTCCCTTGTGTGTCGCTGAAGTAGCGTACTCTTTAGTCCAGCAAGCTTCAACTAACCATGATCCGACTCCTGCACAAGAGTTAGATCCACTTCTAGAGCCTATTTAGGCTCAGGGTTCTCTTGCTAATATCGATTCGTTAGACTTAGTCTTGCCTTCTGATGAAGCAGTAATCGAAGCAATGACTATTCCAGACAAACCTTGGGAATATCTTCATCACAGATCATATTTTCTCCCAGAGTTAAGACAAATTGACATAGGATAATTCACCATGACCATGATGGGAGATCATCTGTGTCCTATTAATCTCTTAGCTACACATGAAATTTATGCTGAGGGAAATATGGCAACTATCGTTGAAACTATACCAATCAACATCTCCCAAAACCCTGGTGTCCTGGAGAACGCCTTCGTCGGAGCAGATTTCTCCCCCAAAGAGATTCAAATCTACACGGATCTTTTCAAGGAATTATGCGACTTTTTTGCCTGGTCTTATGAGGAAATGCCAGGTATCGATCCAAAAATAGTTGAACATGAAATCACAATGTATCCTGATGCCAAGAATTTTAGACAGAGTACGTAAATTACTTTATACCTTCATCCCTAGATTTAAATCCCCTTTTCTTAGTAAATGCATGGAAAGATCAACCTACCTCGTTTCCGGCGTTTGATGTCGATCCTCTGTTGTGCTTGATTACTTGTTCGCAATACTCCTTCCAAAGCTGACCTACATTCAAGACAAGCAACAACTATGCATGCATACTACTTATATACTTACGGGTTAGAAATCCAAACATATACTGATCAAACTATAAACAGTTCATGAATTGGGACGTGAAAATCATTTTCTTTATTTCTTAGAATGATTCAACTTACAAAAGTTGAGACCGGCCACTTCTCCTCGAACCTGATCCTGGGCTCCTCTTCTTCTGTCCTTCAACTACTTTGCTTTGAATCTCCTTTGGCACAAGGAAAGGCTAAAGGGTTGGGACAATGGGAATACATAAATGGGCAGAGTTTCTTTGCTATATTTTTCCTCCTCCAAATGGGACCCCTACCCCTTCTTTTATAGGCTAGAAGGAGCTAGGTATTTGGACGAACCCTCGGCCATGCATGGCTAGGAATTTCAGTTAACTCACCCATAGCTTTTGTGTTTCATCGAAAACTTTCCTTTTTTTGTGATTCTGAAGGTCCACGCGGGCTCTAGTGGGCCTGCTAGCATGAACATTGTAGATCCACGCGGGCTGTAGTGGGCCAGCTAGTGTGGACTTTTAAAAATGGAGTTTTTAGAAGAGTTGTTCAGTAGTTTTTGGAAAAGAAGGGCTATGAGATGGCCTGATGCCAGGTAAGCATGCCTGGTGCAATTTAGGGTTATAACAGATGCCCCCTAATGTGTGAGGTCAGAAGAGAACTTGGTGGCCGAAATAAATTACCAATCTTTACTGATGTGCCAAACGATTGAGCCCAAGGATCAGGAACCGGGAGGTGTCGTATGCAAAATAACAAATGTCTCACCGAGGCAGGCATACCCATGCTCGGGATAAAATAGAATCATGCCTACCAATCAAATACACTATAGATCCATGTCAAATAACTATAAAGAGTAGTCGTGAACAATACATAGTAGAGCTACATCTCGAAATCAGAAAGATATACATATAGAGTATCCATCTTCCAGAAGTTGATTCAGCATGATGGCTGGAGATGAGATCTTCAGAGCTCGAGAAACAACTTCAAAATCTTCAAAACTCGGGTAGGAGTGTAATATGAGTGTACGACTACACTATCTAGATGTCTTCAACAGCTCGTCGGTCATGGACTTGATAATCTTCATGATCAGACTGAAAGCTTCAGTGATTTCAAACAAGGACTTGATTGGATGTTCAGGATGGCTGGGTATGAGGACAAGAGACATATTGCAAAGGGATCGACTCAGGCTTGGTGACAAACTTCCCTTGGATAATAGCACGACAAATGATGAGACTCAGGCAGCATGTATGTTAATCATAAGTCTACGAAGCAGGAGGCAACGCAAACTCTCCATATGTTTGGAAGGATAACCAAATGGTGGAGGACACAACTCTATATAGCGAGAAAAATCTTCCTAAGGTCGTACTACATCCTATAGTCTGATGAACAAATGGACAGATGTGCTTTATCCAAGGGTGAATCATTACGCTGCCAATAAAGAAAATACTTTTTCCTTCCACTTTTTGGGGTATATTTGATTTTTTTGTTCTTTTAAATAATTGTGGAAAAAGAATAAAGGAATATTACATTACAAAGGAGGAACGATCGTTGCAAACATACAAGCTCAAGGCACAAGGACAAGACTGATGTTCTACTAGAATGATACTCGGGAAAAATCCTTCGGGGGCCAAAGGTGTTAAGACGCAGAAGCAAATTGTTACAAGGCTGGCGTATAAGGTATGCAAACGCGGTTAACAAAACACACAATGGTAACGTCCTTCGATGTAAGTTTAACGAGCCCAAAGAAGGTAAGCTCGGTGGTTTTTCATATTTAGAGAGTCTGAAAGAACATAAAAGGAGACTCCATTGGGGTACCTTTTTCGAAGATAGTCTAGCCATTTCAAAAAAGGGGTAAACTGGCACCAATAAGACGTCTATTCAAAACCATTTTAACGAGTGTGATAAAGACAAGATCACTCAGCCATTTTTTAACTTTTAAGGAGTCTGAAAAAAGCTTAACTATGGACTCCGTCAGGAATAATCTTTTGGACCAATTTAACGAGTGTGAAATAATAAGGTCACTCAGCGATCTTTTCAATTTTAGGGAGTCTGAAAAGAGCTTAACTATGGAAACCGTGGGGGTTCCTTTTTCGTAAGTTTAGTCCCTCAGGCCCAAAAAAGGGATAAAATTATACATGAGAGTACTCTTCTAAAGAGCGGAAGTTCCATAGAGTATACCTTTGTTCGTACAATTGACCATCCGGACCGAAAAAGGGGTAAACTACCACTGGACAGACATGACTTCAAATTTCAGTTTAACGATCGTGAAAGGCCACAAGATCGCTCAACAATCTTTTCATGTTTAGAGGGTCTGAAAAGGGTTTAAAAGAAGACCCGTTTAAGGAGCGTTCTTCTGGACCAATTGAACGAGTGTGAAGAAACAAGGTCACTTGGAAATATTTTCATCTTTAAGGAGTCTGAAAAGGGTTTAAAGAAGACTCCATAATGGTTACTTTTCTCAGTTAATCCGGACAAGATCAAAAAGCATAAATGCAGTCTCACCGGATGTTGTTTTCGGATCTCAAAGCGAGCTTGAAAAACAACAAAGTTAGCTCATGATAGACTCTTTTTGGGTCGATGCCTAGCATCTCCTCGGGGGAGTTGTATGCTCCGACGAAAACATTGTCTATGATGCCATGGGTTCTGGAGATATTGATAAGTATTGTTTCAGCAATGGTTTCCATATTACCCTCAGCATAGATCTTGTGTGTAGCTAAGGGATTAGTATGAAAAGACCTATCTCCAGTCATAGTCACGGTGAATTCTCCTACTTCGATTCGGCTTAACTCTGGGAGGAAATATGATCTGTGATGAAGATCTTCCCAAGGTTTGTTTGGACTAGTCATTGCTTCGATTACTGCTTCGTCAGAGGGCAAGACTAAGTCTAATGAATCGGTGTTAGCGAGAGAACCATAAACCCAAATAGGCTCTAGAAGTGGATCTAAATATTGTGCAGGAGTTGGATCAGTGTTAGCCGAAGCTTGTTGGACTAAAGAGTACGCTACTTCAGCGGTGGACAAGGGAAAATCTATTATAACCCTAAATTACACCACACATGCTTACCTGGCATCAAGCCAACTCATACCCCTTCTTTCCCAAAGCACTGCTGAACAACTCTTTGAAAATACTCTTTTATAAAGGCCCATGTGCCCTAATCCATTACTGCACGCGTGTGCACGCTGGTTGACCCAAAATAGCCCGCGTGGACCGACAAAAGCATGAAAAAAGAAAAGTTGTCGACGGAATAAAAAGATATGGGTGAGTTAACTGAAACTCCTGGCCATGCATGGCCAAGGGTTCATCCAAATACTTAGCTCCTTCTATCCTATAAAAGAAGGGGTAGGGGTCCCATTTGGAAGAGGAAAAATATAGCAAAGAAACTCTGCCCATTTACGTATTCCCATTGTCCCAACCCTTTAGCCTTTCCTTGTGCCAAAGGAGATTCAAGGCAAAGCAGTTGAAGGAAAGAAGAAAATGAGCCCAGGATCATGTTCGAGGAGCAATGTCCGATCTCAACTTTTGTAAGTTGACTCATTCTAAGTAATAAAGAAAATGTGTTTCCCTTCCCAATTCATGAACTGTTTATAGTTTGATCAGTATATGTTTGGATTTCTAACCTGTTAGTATATAAGTAGTATGCATGCATAGTTGTTTCTTGTCTTGAATGCATGTCAGCTTTGGAAGGAGTATTGCGAACAAGTAATCAAGCACAATGGAGGATCGACATCAAACATCAGGAACGAGGTAGGTTGATATTTCCATGCATTTACTAAGAAAAGGGGATTTAAATCTAGGGATGAAGGTAGAAAGTAATTTCTCTTCGGTCATATCTGCATGCAAAGTCTGAACTATATTTGCTAGTCCATAGGGAGATTTTCCCAACAACAGAATTGGCGACCATACTGGGGAGACTCTCTAGGGTTCCTGGAATTTTATTTAGTTTTTGGGTAGTTTTAAAGACTAGTTTTTCTTGCCTGTCTTTTCTTTTTAGTTTTTGTAAGGTTTGAGCTAGTAGGGAGTCTGGTTTTCCATACCAGCTTTCCATGTCTTTTGCTTGACTGTGTTTTTCGGGACCCAAAGAGGTACACGCGGCCTGCATAAGGTCTGCACGCGTGTGCTCGTTCCCTACTCTCTTACAGCCCGTGTGTGAACGCTAGTTGTAGAGGTAGCAGTAGCATGTAGAGTTCAGAGAACCTCAGAGGCAGTCATCCTCTTCCCTGTCAGAATCACACATTCTCGGGGGGTTTTCTAGAATTTTGTCTGAAGTCTTGTTTGCTAGTAGGTCTATCTCAGATTGTTTTTTCCTTATCATTTTTTCCTTTCATTATTTGTTTTTCTGTTAGAAAGAGTGTCCAAGCCTTCAAGGGATCCTGGTTATCAATATCAGTGGTCTCTTCCTAGTTTGGTCTGTCTGTTTTCATTTTTTCTCAGAATTTAGGTATACACACGGCCTATACAAGGTCAACTCGCGTGTACACACCCTCTGTCTCTATATAGCATGCGTTCACACACATTTTGTTTGAGTAACAGTCGCGTGCTTGTGTAGGATACTTTTTGTTGAGGTAAGGCAGTCATCCTTTCCCTTGATAAGAATTTTTCCTCCTAGGTGTTTGAATCCCTGTGTGAGCAGTTAGTAGCTTAGGATTAATCTTACCCTTAGCTTACTTTTTCTCATTTAAAAGGTTGTCAGAAAAGTAAAATAATTTTCACGGTTTTTAGACAAGTGTGAGAGTCATTGTTTTTAAAATTGCTAGTGTGTGATTTTTGACCTGATTCTTTGCGACCTGCGATTTAGGCCAGAATTGTTTTTCTTGGTTTTTTGCTTGTCGTTATTTTTCCTTTCTTTTTTTACTAGCATCTAAATAAATAAAAAAACTCTTTTCATTTTCTTGTTTGGTTGAACGGTGTGTTTTTGCATCATTAAGCCAAGGAAAAGTCTTTTATTTCACAAGTTTTTGCAGTTCACTTAGAAAATAAGTAGCTTGTAGTCAAGTGAAATTCCTTTTGAGTTTGTTGTCCAAAATCTTAGAAAAATTAAAAATATTTCTTTTGAAAAAGTTGTTGAAATTTTGCATTCAGTAAAAGTTTTGTTTCCAGCTTTTTTATTCCATTTTTTGCTTTCATCTTTACACATCATCAGTTTCACCTTCATACCCCTTGACGTAAGACAAAGCCATAAAATCAATGCTAAATTTAAAATCTACTAGACTTTTATGTTTATAGGGTTCACAAACTAGTTCAGGAATAGGGCCTTGGATTAGGTTGGAGAGGAAACTCTTCAAGGCCATTTTAAATCAAACATTGGATTCTGAGATAAGGAGTGTCTAAGTCTAGTGTCGTGAAAGTTATCCGGGACCCCCCTCTAAGACAGGGGATAAACACGAGGTCGTGTGCGGAAAGGTAGTGGAGATAACCCCTTCAAAGTTGGACCAATCATCGTGGAGAACACATATAGAGGGCTTGTTTTGGGGTTCTGTTGTTTTCATTTGCCACGGGGATTCATTGGTCTCGAATCCATTAGAGGTCCTCAGTTGTCTTCCGAAACATTTTCTCTCGATACCCTTGACAGGTTTCGGGCTCGATACCCTGCTCATTGCGGTCTACCCGACTTTCGACTGTACCCGCCTGGAGATTGTTCGCGCGCTGGCAACCTAGTTGCCAATATTTTTAGGGACATACACAGGTGAATGTGGGGGTATACCATGGTACCTAGGGAAAACATCAGGCCACGCTTTGTAGAGTATACCCGGAGGGTGCTTCCGTGTTTGAGTTGCACTTGCACCAGTAAGTTGCTCTAGTGTTGATTGTTGTAATTGTTCTTCGAATTAATTTAGTGTTTGCTTGTCTTTTCTCTTAGGGACTTTTTTTTAGTGTGTGTTACTTTTGAACGTTTAGACTACCTTAGAGTGTCTTGGATCTTCTCACACAGTGGAGGATCCCGAGCTCCACCAGTCATGAAGGATTCTTGGCCTACCGCCGGTTACACTGGAGCCACCCCCGCCACCATTAAGGCGAAAGCTAGACCAACAAGGGTCTTTTGAAGCGACCGGGTTACAAAACATTGTGCCCGAACAACCCTCGAAGGAATCGACCATTTTCGACCTTGAAGCAACCGCTCTTAGCCCGGTTGAAACCCCAACCACTGACTTCTTGTCACCTTTCATTGTACCAATTCAATTTTACAAGAGCCAGACAGTGTCGCACACAGAAATCAAAACAAATGTTGTTACTCCTTCTGGGAATTCTTCAATTCCCACCACGGTTGTCACCACAGGAGAGATTTCATCTCCTAACCCACCATCGTCAGTCCAAGCCACCATGTTCTCGATCGCAACTACTTCGCACAGTGGACCGAACCCGTCTTTGGCGATGGCCACAACCCCTTTCACACCTAGTGCGACAGGCCCTCCATTCTCATACGGGATGCCTAGTTCAGGTACAAGTCTTGTACTTTCCTACTCCACTTTAAATACTTTGGGTCTGGGGGCAGGGAGCTCTAGCGCTCCTTTTCAAGGTCACATAGGGGGCACTCCTACTCCTTTTAACGCTTTTCCTTACGGAGGAGGTCATATCCCTCCTTCATCCCCTTCACTCGGTGGATCACATCAGCAATCTGTCGGGCAACCTACACACAATAGTTTATTTGGAGCGAGGAGTCAAGGACCACCTTCGCATAGTATGCTGGTAGGTTCGACACCATTTTATTTGAATGGAACATTTGGTAACAACACCTTCTCGTCAGCCGCTTTCCCAACTAGGGGAAACCCCATTTTTGGACAAACTACTCCTGTGCAGGGTACTCTTCCTACATACGGGGCAAACCTAGCAGGACCTTGGAATTCAGAGAAATGATTTGTTCCCTCATCTGGAATGCCGATCTGGGGTAATTCTTTCCATAATAAATGGAACCTCGGACAAACTACTATGCCTATCCCCACGGGACCGGCATGGGGTAATCCCTCCCAAAGTCCTTCGAATATAATGCATGCCCAACAATCTATGTCCTATTTGGGAAATCAGACGATGATGTCTCCACATATGCAAAATCCTTACGCTCACCAGGGCCATGGTTTCTACCATAATCTGGGCCAGCAGCCAAACTTTTCGTGGCAACCTGGTGCTAGTCAAACTCCAGGTCCCTTTTTCCCATGTTATCAGCAGCAACCCAAACTACCATTCCTGGCGACTTTACACTTGCCAGATTTGACAAGGTTGTTGAATGACCCTATTTGTCACGATCCGCGTTGGCCTCCTATGTCGAAGAAGTTGGCTTCGGACATTCCAAAGTTCGAAGCCAAGCCTAACGAAGATCCAAAAGATCATGTGACTACCTTCCATCTTTGGTGCTCATCTAACTCATTGAAATATGACTCCGTACAGTTGTGATTGTTTCAACGTACTCTCATTGGGAGTGTCGTGAAATGGTACATTGAGCTCGATTGGTCAAGATACTCTTATTTTGGCGAAATGGCGATGGATTTCCTGAACCATTTCCAGTTACCTGTGAGATACAACACTTGCACAGAGCTACTCGCTAATTTCGAACAGACAACAGCAGACCATATCTCTAATCACATCCGAGAATGGAGATGCCAGAAGAGTTTAATCATAGTACCATTCACACCAGCATTCCTGCTTGAGTGGTTCCTTAAGTCTTTGGTCCTGCAGTTATCCAAAGACGTTGCGACGTCGGGAGTTTTCTCTGAATAAGACTCCATCATGAGGGCTCAACAGTTTGAGCTCATCTATTCTCAGTCCGGTTTATTATACAACATCTTTCCAGATGCGCCACGTTAAATACTGGATAAAACTAGACAGAGAGTTGGACCACATGCCGATGGTATTGTCGGTTTAGAACAAACCAAGCTCGTTGAGCAATTGACAAAGAAGTTGAAACAGTTATCCATACAACACACAGCGGCCAGCCAAACTACTACTTTGGCTGCTCCCCCTACCAAAATGTCAGAAGTACACACAGTGAAGTCGACTAACCCAAAGGCCACCCAGCAGCCTGAAGGGAAGAAAAAACAATGAAAGAAGGGTAAGGGGGACAAAAAACCCAACGATAATGATGGTGGGGAAAACACTGAAAAACGAAAGGCGAGGTATCCATGCAACTTGTGCACGGAATACCACCTGACCCATCTATGTCCTCGACTTGCAGAGGCCCAAAAATTTGTCACGCAGCAACAGCAGGCGGTGTTGACTAATCCATTTCAACATGGGCAAAATCTAACTCAAGCCTTTACAAGCACGGAAGGGGGCAGCCAAGAAACATGCCCACCTCTGAACAACCCTGCATCCGCGAATGTATATATTGTTAGGGGTGATGCTTTCATATTGACTAGAGCGCACGATTATAGTAAACCAAGCACTTATGAGAAGGGTAAAGAAGTTGATCGCCTATCTCTTCCTCTATAGATTGAGAAGACGTTGAGAGAAACAATGACACGCATTCCAAAAGGTGCATTTAAAAAATATTCTAATAAACCAAACGCAAGGGCCTCCCAGAACTACTCTGTGGTGGAAGATTTATCCCAAACCCCTTGTGTGATGTCCTCTTTGGAGGTTCTCCAAAGCTTCCCTTCTCAGAGGAAAGCCTTGTTAACCGCTTTGGGCTCTACTGAGACTTGTAATCCGGGTACCATCATGTTAGATACAACCGACTTAAAACCTTGTATGCCTTACCATGTAGCATTTCATATAGTAGTGGCTTATGCCACCAAAACTTTTACTCGGAATATCTTCTGCACAGTGGTCGATGAGGGTTCCTCGACATGCGTTATGTCGTTGGCATGTTGGAAGGCCATTGGCCAGCCCGTTTTGTCTCCATCACCTACTCTCCTCACTTCTTTTGACGGTCATTCATTCTGACCACATGGCATCGTTCCTTCTTTCCCTGTGCAGTTAGGAGGGAAGACCTTGTGTGTCGAAGTAGAGGTAGTCGATGCTCCCCTCGACTATAATCTCTTGTTAGGACAGAGTTGGAATTATGCTATGAAAGCTTTGGTTGCTACAGTTTTTTGAGTCTTGTTGTTTCCACATGAGGGTCGGATAGTGACCATCGATAAATTGTCTTTCTCCAGACCTGACCCAGCTTTGGGGGCATCCACGATCCCGATGATTTATAATCCTCAACCAGGTGTCGTCAATGTAGGAGTTGTTTTCTACCCATCCTTGATGGGTACCTTTGATTACCCACCTCCTCACGGCGATATCAAATTTATATCTAATCACCATAAGGTTGAGATTTTTCAAGTTTCATCATTCCACACGACTTACTTCGAGGATCCATGGATACTTCCTTCCCCATCGGCCATGATGGATGAGATAGGGCACCCAGGCATGTCCATGCCCTTGTCTGCAACTGAAGTAGCATACTCTTTAGTCCAGCAAGCTTCAACTAACCCTGATCTGACTCCTGCACAAGAGTTAGATCCACTTCTAAAGCCTATTTGGGCTCAGGGTTCTCTTGCTAATATCGATTCGTTAGACTTAGTCTTGCCTTCTGATGAAGCAGTAATCGAAGCAATGACTAGTCCGGACAAACCTTGGGAATATCTTCATCACAGATCATATTTTCTCCCAGAGTTAAGCCGAATTGACGCAGGAGAATTCACCGTGACCATGATGGGAGATCAGTCGTGTCCTATTAATCCTTTATCTACACATGAAATTTATGCCGAGGGAAATATGGAAACTATCGCTGAAACTATACCAATCAACATCTCCCGAAACCCTAGCATTGTTGAGAACATATTCGTTGGAGTAGATTGCTCCCCCGAAGAGATTCAAATCTACACGGATCTTTTCAAGGAATTCCGCAACATTTTTACCTGGTCTTATGAGGAAATGCTAGGTATCGATCCAAAAATAGTTGAACATGAAATCACAACGTATCCTAATGCCAAGCCTGTTCGACAGAAACTTCATCCAGTTAATCCTAAGAAAGAAGCAACCATCAATATTGAGGTTGAGAAATTGCTAAAGGCAAGTTTTATCTATCCTATCCATTTGACCCAATGGGTGTCAAATCCTGTGTCAGTCAATAAAAAACAAGGCACGATTCGTGTATGTATTGACTTTCGTGATTTGAACAAGGCATGCCCTAAAGATAATTTTCCAACACCATTCATCAACCAGATCATTGATGAATGTGCTGGTTGCGAAGCCTTTTCTTTCATGGACGGTTTTTCGGGATATAATCAAATCCAAGTCAAACCCAAAGACCAACACAAAATGGCATTCATCTATCCTTGGGGTACATTCGCATATCGTAAGATGCCTTTTGGTCTTGAGAATGTTGGAGCCACATTCCAGCGGGCCATGTATTTTTCTTTTCATGGTCTCAAGCATATAGTCGAGGCCTACTTAGATGATTTAGCATCATGATC
The DNA here is from genome assembly GCA_009831015.1 of Picea engelmannii. NCBI lineage: Eukaryota > Viridiplantae > Streptophyta > Pinopsida > Pinales > Pinaceae > Picea > Picea engelmannii. Next base: position 432,341 of record ML781369.1, on the reverse strand, counting down.
TCGCAAGAGAACGGATCATCCCACACACCTTAGACTAATCTTCGAACGTTGTCGCTACTTTAGGATTTGCTTGAATCCAAACAAGTGCAGCTTTTGCGTAACGTCAGGACATTTGTTAGGTTTCATTGTATCAACAACAAGGATAATGGTCGATCCTCTCAAGGTGGAGGCAATAATCCAGTTGCCCCCCCAATGCACAATCCTTCAACTTCAGAGTCTACAAGGCAAAGCGAACTTTTTATGACGCTTCATCACCAACTATGCCGAAATCACCAAGGGATTTATTCGCTTACTAAAGAAAGGCATTCTTTTTTACTGGGACGATGCCACTTAGAGCTCTTTTGACACATTAAAACATGCCCTCACAACGGCCCCTCTGCTACGGCCACCTAACTATAACAAAGATTTATTATTATATCTAGCTGCTGCAAAGTCAACCATTGCCATGGTTTTAGTTCAGGAAGATGATTTGTTCTCAGAATACATGATCTATTACCTGAGATGAGGCCTCGTAGGACTGGAACTCAATTATTCTCATATCGAAAAACTTGCATTGGCAGCAGTTCATGATGTTCAACGGTTCCATCATTATTTTTTGTTTCGCAAGACCACCGTCATTACTGTCGTGAATCCATTCCAATACATGTTGACATGACGGGTTATAGGCAGAAAAATCAGTAGATGGATAGTCATCCTCCAGGAGTTTGACTTAGACTTCATTTCAGCAAAGTCCAAAAAGTCGTTGGTCTTCGCAGAGCTTATTTCAGAACTTTTGTTTGAGTCAAGTGACATTGTGCCTGAAGAATCGCCTATCTGGGGAGATATTTTTTTGATCACATCTTCAGATCCCTGGTACGGAGATATACGTATCTATCTACAGACTTTAAAGTGCCCCACTTATTCTTCTCGTGATGAGCATCGGCGTATATGCCATCAGGCTAAGAATTATCTCATACTCAATGATACATTGTATTGGAGAGGTGTATATTGCATCTTGCGTCGATGTCTCACACATGAGGAGGCAGTCATCGTGCTCAATGATTGCCATACCAGAGCTTGTGGCAGTCATTTGTCTGGGTTGGCAACAACCCAAAAGATTCTACGAGCAGGTTACTTCTGGCCAACACTTATCAAAGATTGTATGGAATCGGTCAAAAAGTGCCATCCGTGCCAAATCTTCTCTCGAAAGATGAGGGCACATCCCACTCCCATGTTTTATGTCATCACAGTTGTTCCCTTCACCAAGTGGGGGATTGATTACACTACTTGTAACCCCTCGTCAGCAAGGGAGCACCGCTATATCATCGTAGTTGTAGACTACTTCACTAAGTGGGTCGAAGCTATGCCAATGTTTAAAGATGATGGAGAGACTGCAACTATCTTTTTATTCAACTAGATCATAGTAAGGTTCAACGTCCCGAGAGAGATTGTTACTGACCATGGCAGTCACTTTTAGAACCAAATGATGACTGAATTAACGTCAAATCTTGGGTTACGGAAAGAGCATTCATCACCCTACTACCCCCAAGCCAATGGGCAGGTGGAAGATGTAAACAAAACTCTTAAGACTATTCTACAGCGAACTATCAACTCAGCCAAGTCAAATTGGCATTTGATGTTATACTCAACATTATGTGCTTACCAAACATCTGTTAAGAATGCAACCGGTTTCTCACCTTTTCAACTCATTTATGGGCTGGAGGCAGTCTTGCCCATCGAATGTCAGATCCCATCTTTAAAATTGGCAGTACAATTATTGCCAGACACTTCTCCACTTGAAGAACGGTTAGTACACCTTGAGCAGCTCAATGAGTAGCGTCATGATGCGGCCCTGGAAAACAAGGCTCACAAACATAAGGTCAAGTGTCAGTATGATAGGTTCGTTCATCCTCGGATTTTCTCTGAAGGCGACCTTGTCCTAGTCTATGACCAAGATAAGGACCCCCTGGGGGCAAGAAAATTCAAACCCATGTGGTTCGGACCTTTCATCATAAAAGAGGTATTAAAAAAGGGTGTTTATCGTCTGGTTGATTTTGAAGGGAATGCTTTGGCGGAGCCTAGAAATGGGCTCTACCTCAAGAAGTATCACTCATAGGCAGGCAACTGTGGGTAACTTTTTGTAACATATGTATAGTCTTTGTACTATTACTTTTTAGTTTCTTTTAAGTGGTATGGACATGTCATTGATGTTATCTTTCATCAATATGGCAGATGTCAAGTGATTCCGAGGTGTTCGTTGGGTATGCGAACGATGCTAGTCGGCACACTCGGAGGCTTTCCTTCGCAGCTTGGGTAATCTTTACACCTCAGGGCCAGTTGTTATCTTCCAAAGGTATATTCTTAGGTGACACCACAAATAATGTCGCCAAGTATAGTGCAGTTATTGAGTTGCTTCATGATGCCTTTTCATTGGGTATCTCTCATCTGCGGGTCTATCTCAACGCTCAACTGGTTGTCTCAACTAAATAGAGTATACTGGGTTCATGATCCAACCTTACACCGACGATTCCTTAGGGTACGTCTCTTAGAACGAAACTTTGATTATATTACATATTTTCATGTTCCTAGGAGATTAAACCAAATTACAGATACTCTAGCTAATCAAATTTTAGATTGGCATCTTGCACACATATGAAAGAACATTGACATAAGCATGTAAATACATTTTTGCACATGTGATCCATAAGACACAAAAGATAAAAAAAACATATATAACATCAGAAAGTAACCAAAGTACATAGATGGATGCAAGCGCCTCAAAAATAGGACCAATAACGAGTCACAGGGCTTATTCCCTCAAAAAATATATACAAGTAGTGCTTGTGGCACATAAAAAGTCTAAATAGGTTCAGGGCCTATGGGCCCTGTTATACTGGTCCACAGCACGGGCTAAACACCTAAAAAATCTGACCCACATCCGAGGTGCCCCCACTACATGAGGCTGCATGGATGGAGGTAGTTCCTCTATCTCTACCATCGGGACTGTGCGAGTGAGTTCCGTGAAGTTCTTCTCAACTCATCTAAGTACCCTCTAAGCCTCCCCGGCTGGGAGGTTCCCTGCTACTGTTGGTCCCTCGACAGCAGCAGCTACGGCTTCTGGCCAAGGATGATGCATGTTCCGTGCATAATCGACAGGTCACACGGGTCCCACATCTACATGCAACAAACGTATATCCGTCAAATACTCTGGTATAAAAAAATAAAAAAAATGATATATATAACAAAAACGACATAAAAATTACATATACAAAAAAAAAAAACTACAAAGGTGGAGACTTACCTATCTCTCCTTGCTCCTCACCAAGAGGCACGGGTATCTCAGGATCTCTCGAAAAGTCTATCATTGTATATGGGTAATCCTCTATCATAGGGATCCGCCATGACAGCCATGAAAAAAATTCATCATTGAAGGACTCATTGGTCCTTCCACCACCCTGTCGCGGCAGTAATATTTCCCATCTACATATAGCAGGAAAAGAGGCCTGATGTCCTCGTACCACTTCCCGTGGACTAAAACTCGGAACTCTCTCAAAGAAGAATGAACACAAAATCATCCCAAACCCGAAGTTCCTCTCTGTCCATTGTCAGCAATCTATCAATTGCCTCTTCATACACTCAAGTAGTGTGGTACTCCAGTAAAAAATCTGTGCATTCAAGCACTGGATAGCACAATTCATTTGTGGGTGATACGCCTGATGCAAGGCTGCAGAACTGGTAATCCTCCCAATAAGCAACAATATCGCTTGCATCGATAGGTCAGTGATCTTACTTATGGGAACCTGGGAGCTCAAACGGTTTGTCCCAGGCTCACAGTGTAGGGCTATCAAATCCGCTATGTTAAGCGGCCCTGCTGGAAACGTCCTGAAATTGACTGGTTCCCCTCTCCTTGAGAGGCCAATCAAAAGGTAGATATCCTCGGTGGTGGGCACCAGTGATTGCCCCTCTAGCATGAAGGCCTCTGCATCAGGGTGCCAATAGTCAATCAAGGCATTTAGTAGCCTTGGTTGCGCTCGCATAAATGGACATAGGAAGAACTTAAGTAAACCACATTGCATCAACGCGGCCACAACATTCAGATCTCCCGCAACCAACTCACTGATTGCTTCATGCTCCCTTTCCCTCCAGTGGACATACATCCTGCCAACACAACAAAGTTCAGGAGGTTTAGTAAGGTATTTTTGGTTCTTTTATCTATAGAAGGGGGGTCCACGCGTGCTGTCTAGGTGACAGTCGCGTGTACACGCGGGCAGGTTTTACTCTGCCCGAGTGTACACGCGGCCTATCCAGAGACAACCCGCGTGGACCTAGGGCTGACCTTTTAAAGTTCGACGCCCACCCAAAAAACAAACTCAAAAGCAAAATTGAAGAATTGAATAGCTAGATAGGGGAGTTTGTACTTACTTGGTCCAAGCGGAAGTTCTTTTCATCCACTGTAGCTCTCGGAATCACCGTTTTTATCAAAGGGGGTCGTTTAGCTCTAGAGTCAATTTCCAAATAAGCAATGGTGATAATGAGCTGCCAACTTCTATTTATAGACTTTTTGGCCTCTTTTTGTCATTTTTTTTGGCCTCCCTTATCAGTTTCTTTATACCAAAAACCATTTAGAGTGATTCAAGAGTTATATGGAAGGGATTTGATCGGGTATTGGGACACTTTTTTTTGAGTTTTGAGAAAAAAATTACGGTCCATGAAATTTTTTCCAAGAATCAACTTGAGCATATAGGTTAGGTTACTACCCCAACTTTTGTGTCTCGTTGTCTTTTTCCTCTTCCATAGGATCGATCCCATCAGGTTGTGACACGGAACCATCATATCTGCTTTAGAAGTGTCGCAACTTGGCAGTAGACATTACCAGAACATGGATGCCCTAGGTATGTCCTGGTTGCATTATGGTGTTCATGCCATTTCTACAACACTGTAGGCTTGGGAGTCCTTATAGCCTTTCTTGAATATGAGTTTGAGCCTCATTTGCATGATTCTTCTTCGCTCTTGATCTCACCCTCAGGACTCCCAAAAAATAACGGGTCTCCTTTTAATCCCTTTTCAGACCCTCTAAACATGAAAAGATTGTCGAGCGATCTTGTGGCATTTCACGCTCGTTAAACTAAAATTTGAACTCATGTCTATCTGGCGGTAGTTTACCCCTTTTTCGGTCCGGACGGTCAACTGTACGAACAAAGGTATACTCTATGGAATTTTCGTTCTTTAGAAGAGTACTCTCAAGTATAATTTTATCCCTTTTTCGGGCGTGAGGGACTAAACTTACAAAAAAAGAAATCCCCACAGAGTCCATAGTTAAGCTCTTTTTAGACTCCCTAAAATTGAAAATATCACCAAGTGACCCTATTCTTTCACACTCGTTAAATTGGTCCAGAAGAACATTCCTGACAGAGTCCATAGTTAATATTTTTTCAGTCTCCTTAAAAATGAAAAAATAGCCGAGTGATCTTGTCCTTGTCACACTCATTAAAATGGTTTTGAATCGACGTCTAATCGGTGCTAGTTTACCCTTTTTCGAACCGAATAGACTACCTTCGAAAAAGGTACCCCAATGGAGTCTCCTTTTATGTTTTTTCAGACTCTCTAAAAATGAAAAACCACCGATCTTACCTTCTTTGGGCTCGTTAAACTTACATCGAAGGATGTTACCATTGTATGTTTTATTAACCGCATTTGCATACCTTATACGCCAACCTTGTAATTGTTTGCTTCTGCGTCTTAACACCTTTGGCCCTGGGAGGATTTTTTCCAAGTATCATTCTACTAGAACATCAGTCTTTTCCTTGTGCCCTGAACTTGTATGTTTGCAACACTCGTTCCTCCATTGTAATGTAATATTCCTTTATTCTTTTTCCCAAAATTATTGAAAAAGACAAAAAAAATCAAATATACCCCAAAAAGAGGAAGGGAAAAGTATTTTCTTTATTGGCAACATAATGATTCGCCCTTGGATAAATCACATCTGTTCGTTTTTTCATCAGACTATGGGATGTAGTACGACCTTAGGAATATTTTCTCGCTATATAGAGTTGTGTCCTCCACTGTTTGGTTATCCTTCCAAACATATGGAGAGTTTACGCTGCCTCCTGCTTCATAGACTTATGATTAACATACATGCTACCCGAGTCTCATCATTTGTCATGCTATTGTCCAAGGGAAGTTTGTCACTAAGCCGAAGTCAGCCCCTCTGCAATATGTCTCTTGTCTGCATACCCAGCCATCCTGAACATCCAATCACGTCCTTGTTCGAAATCACTGAAGCCTTCAGTACGATCATCAAGATTATCAAGTCCATGACTGACAAGCCATCGAAGACCTCTGGGTAGTGCAGTCGTACACTCATATTACACTCCTACCCGAGTTTTGAAGATTTTGAAATTGTTGCTCGAGCTTTGAAGATCTCATCTCTAGCCATCAGGTCGAATCAGCTTCTGGAAGATGGATACTCTATATGTATATCTTTCTGATTTCGAGATGTAGCTCCACTATGTGTTGTTTGTGGCTACTATTTATAGTTATTTGACATGGAACTACAGTGTATTCGATTGGTAGCCATGGTTCTATTTTATCCCGAGCATGGGTATGCCCGCCTCGGTGAGACATTTGTTATTTTGCAGACGACACCTCCCGGTTCCTGATCCTTGGGATCAATCGTTGGGTACATCAGTAAAGATTGGTATTGTATTTCGGCCATCAGATTCTCTTCTGACCTCACACATTAGGGGGCATATTTTATAACCCTAAATTGCACCACACATGCTTACCTGGCATCAGACCAACTCATACCCCTTCTTTGCCAAATCACTGCTAAACAACTCTTTGAAAATCCTCTTTTATAAAGGTCCACGCGTCCTAATCCATTATTGCACACGTGTACACGCTGGTTGACCCAAAACAGTCCGCGTGGACCGACAAAAGCATGAAAAAGGGAAAGTTGTCGATGGAACAAAAATCTATGGGTGAGTTAACTGAAACTCCCGGCCATGCATGGTCGAGGGTTCGTCCAAATACCTAGCTCCTTCTAGCCTATAAAAGAAGGGGTAGGGGTCCCATTTGAAAGAGGAAAAATATAGCAAAGAAACTCTGCCCATTTACGTATTCTCATTGTCCCAACCCTTTAGCCTTTCCTTGTGCCAAAGGAGATTCAAAGCAAATAAGTTGAAGAACAGAAGAAGAGGAGCCAAGGATCAGGTTCGAGGAGCAGTGGTCGATCTCAACTTTTGTAAGTTGACTCATTCTAAGTAATAAAGAAAATGTTTTTCCCATCCCAATTCATGAACTGTTTATAGTTTGATTAGTATATGTTTGGATTTCTAACCCGTTAGTATATAAGTAGTATGCATGCATAGTTGTTGTTTGTCTTGAATGCAGGCTAGCTTTGGAAGGAGTATTGCGAACAAGTAATCAATCACAACAGAGTGATCTTGTCTTTATCACACTCGTTAAAATGGTCTTGAATAGACGTCCTGTCGGTGCCAGTTTACCCCTTTTTCGAACCAGCTAGACTATCTTCGAAAAAGGTACCCCAATGGAGTCTCCTTTTATGTTTTTTCAGAGTCTCTAAATATGAAAAACCACCGATCTTACCTTCTTTGGGCTCGCTAAACTTACATCGAAGGATGTTACCATTGTGTGTTTTGTTAACCGTGTTTGCATACCTTATACACCAGCCTTGTAACAGTTTGCTTCTGCGTCTAAACACCTTTGGCCCCCGGAGGATTTTTCCCGAGTATCATTCTACTAGAACATCAATCTTGTCCTTGTGCCTTCAGCTTGTATGTTTGCAACACTCGTTCCTCCTTTGTAACGTAATATTCCTTTATTCTTTTTCCACAATTATTGAAAAGAACAAAAAAATCAAATATACCCCAAAAAGAGGAAGGGAAAAGTATTTTCTTTATTGGCAACATAATGAGTCGCCCTTGGATAAAGCACATCTGTCTGTTTGTTCATCAGACTATGGGATGTAGTATGACCTTAGGAAGATTTTTCTCGCTATATAGAGTTGTGTCCTCCACCGTTTGGTTATCCTTCCAAACATATGGAGAGTTTGCGTTGCCTCCTGCTTCGTAGACTTATGATTAACATACATGTTGTCTGAGTCTCATCATTTGTCGTGCTATTATCCAAGGAAATTTTGTCACCAAGCCTGAGTCGGCCCCTCTGCAATATGTCTCTTGTCTGCATACCCAGCCATCCTGCACATCCAATCACATCCTTGTTCGAAATCACTAAAGCCTTCAGTCCAATCATCAAGATTATCAAGTCCATGACCGACGAGCCGTCAAAGACCTCCGGGTAGTGCAGTCGTACACTCATATTACACTCCTACCCGAGTTTTGAAGATTTTGAAGTTGTTGCTCGAGCTCTGAAGATCTCATCTCCAGCCATCAGGCTGAATCAACTTCTGGAAGATGGATACTCTATATGTATATATTTATGATTTCAAGATGTAGCTCTGTTGTGTGTTGTTCACGGCTACTCTTTATAGTTATTTGACATGGATCTACAGTGTATTTGATTGGAAGCCATGGTTCTATTTTATCTCGAGCATGGGTATGCCCGCCTCGGTGAGACATTTGTTATTTTGCAGATGATACCTCTCGGTTCCTGATCCTTTGGCTCAATCGTTCGGTACATCAGTAAATATTGGTAATGTATTTCATCCATCAGATGCTCTTCTGACCTCACACATTAGGGGGCATCTGTTATAACCCTAAATTGCACCACACATGCTTACCTGACATCAGGCCAACTCATACCCCTTCTTTGCCAAATCACTGCTGAACAACTCTTTGAAAATCCTCTTTTATAAAGGCCCATGCGCCCTAATCCATTATTGCATGCGTGTACACACTGGCTGACCCAAAACAGCCCGCGTGGACCGACAAAAGCATGAAAAAAGAAAAGTTTCCAATGGAACAAAAAGCTATGCGTGAGTTAACTGAAACTCCTGGCCATGAATGGCCGAGGGTTCGTCCAAATACCTAGCTCCTTCTAGCCTATAAAAGAAGGGGTAAGGGTCCCATTTGGAGGAGGAAAAATATAGCAAAGAAACTCTGTCCATTTACATATTCCCATTGTCCCAACCCTTTAGCCTTTCCTTGTGCCAAAGGAGATTCAAAGCAAAGCAGTTGAAGGACAGAAGAAGAGGAGCCCAGAATCAGGTTCGAGGAGCAGTGGTCGGTCTCAACTTTTGTAAGTTGACTCATTCTAAGTAATAAAGAAAATGCTTTTCCTGTCCCAATTCATGAACTGTTTATAGTTTGATCAGGATATGTTTGGATTTCTAACCCATTAGTATATAAGTAGTATGCATGCATAGTTGTTGCTTGTCTTGAATGCAGGTCAGCTTTGGAAGGAGTATTGCAAACAAGTAATCAAGAACAACGGAGGATCGACATCAAACGTTGGGAATGAGGTAGGTTGATCTTTCCATGCATTTACTAAGAAAAGGGGATTTAAATCTAAGGATGAAGGTAGAAAGTAATTTCTCTTCGGTCATATCTGCATGCAAAGTCTGAACTCTATTTTGCTAGTTCGTAGGGAGATTTTCCCAACAACAATGGTTGATGCACTTGTTTATGGTACAAGTTGATTACAGGTTAAGGTACAGTTTGATGCATGGTTCAGGTTTATTGGTACAGGTTTACAGTGGTATATCTCACAATGATAGTGTGATAGTGGTTCCATCATTCTACTTCTACTTCGGGGAAGTTAGACAGGGAAAGGACAGGTGGTTGTAGCCACCTTCCTGTTGTAGTCGAAGAACATAGGGGGTTGTAGCCTCCTTCTAGTTGTAGCCAGAGAATTGGGGAGTTGGAGCTTCCCTCAGGTTGTAGCTTGAGAAACTAGGGGGTTGGAGCCTCCCTCCAGTTACAGCTAGAAAACAAAGGAAGTTGGTGCTTCCAATGAATGTAATTCTTGAAAGACATATAAGAAAAATCATTTTGTGGTTTTCTCTCGATTTGGGTTTCCACGTGAAACACTGGTGTACTGTGTATGTGTGTGATTATTCATTTCTTATTGTTCATTATTGGATAATAATTCTCCATTGATATAACACTTGGATTATTTGAATAAAAGGGATTATAATTACGTTATCATTAATTCACCCCCCTCTCAGTAATCCAACAATTGGTATCAGAGTGAGTTCCTTTAGAAATCAATTTAACCACTGAAAGAAAGATCATGGAGAGTACCAACTTGTATAAAAATGGAATACCATAGTTTGATGGACAAAAGTATTATTTTTGGAGCATAAGGATGAATACATATATACAGGCACAGGGATTTCAAGTTTGACAATCAATTGTAGATGGATACAGAGCACCAGCAATTCCACCAACAAATGACAAAGAAATGAAACTCGGTGACAATAATTCCAAAGCCAAAAATTCACTTTTGAATGGTCTGAGTGTACGATATTCACCAAAGTTGCACATTGTAAATCCGCTAAAGAGATTTCAGACAAGCTTCAAAACATTTATGAAGCAGATACAAAGGTCAAAGTAGCAAATCCTCAAACTTACAAAGGTCAGTTCAAACAACTAAAAATGAAGGAAGATGAAAATATTGCAGCCTACTTCTTACGAGTCTATGAAACAGTGAATGTAATCATAGGATTGGGAGAAGAAATTGAAGAATCTGTAATTGTTCAAAAGGTGCTAAGATATCTTCTTATGAGATTCAACCCTAAGATATCAACACTAGAAGAAAGATTGGATCTAAACTCAATAAGCATGAACGAACTGCATGGAATCTTCACAGCATATGAAATGAGAACTGAACAGGAAAACCTAGATGTAAAATAAACAACAACAACAAGAATATAGCAGCATCAATGACATCTCGGAAGATGATGAAGAAGTGGCCAACTTCGTCAAAAGACTGAACAAGGGAACCAATGGTAGGTATAGAGGTAATCTTCCTTTAATTTGTTTTAATTGTGATGGTATTGGTCATTTTTATAACAAATGTCCTCATAAGAAAAGAGAAATGATGAAGGTTACTCAAAAGGAAAACACACATATAAAGGCAAAAGAACTACAAGGAAAGTTTTCAAGAAAATCTTATGCACCAAAGAAGACAACTCATCATCAGATGAAGATGAAGTCAGTGACAGTGAAATAGGAAGAGTTCTATTCATGGCAGTAAAATAATCTGACAAAGAAGACTCTGAAGAAGAATATGAAGAAGCCGAAGAAGAATATGAATAAGTCGAAGAAGAAATTGAAGAGGCAGAAGTTGACTATCAAGAAGAATTAATGTGTGCTATAGAAGTTATCAGAAGAGAAAGGAAGAAAAACAAGAGACTACAAGAATAACTAGACAATAAAAATGACACTGGAGAACTAGAACAAATGATCACAAAATTGAAGGTTCAAATAGAAGAAGATAAAAGAATTGAAGAAGCACTCAAAGAAAAGCTAGAAGAAAAGGACAGAATCATTGGAAACTTGGAAGCAGAGATTGTCACACTAAGAAAGGATATTCAAAAGAAAAATATGTAGAATAGCTCAAAAGTTTTGGATGACATTATCAGCAATCAAAAATCTCATCTTGAAAAGACCGAACTTAGATACAATCAGACAAAAAAGGGATCAAGATCCAAAACAACAGAGCAAGAAACATATCCAAAAATCTATGCAGAAACAATCAAAGGGGATAGAAGGATATAAAAAAAAGATTACAGGGATACTCCTCCACTGAGAAGAGTCAGATTTCAGAATCAACAACAGACAGATAAGCCTCAAGAAGAAGAAGGATTCACAAGAGAACCTCCTTTCAAAAGATCTTCAACTCCCAGGTATCGAACTATATTTTTTGGTTTATGTTATGCATGTAATAATTTTGGACATAAAGTTGTGAATTGCAGAGATAACAACAGGAACAATAACAAATTTGAGAGTCATACAAAAAGGGGTTATTCAAGAATACCTAGTGAAACACAGAGAAGAAGTTACAACAGGTTTGAATCCTTGAGCACTAAAGTGGAATGTTACAAATGTAACAATTTTGAACATGTGGCCAAAGATTGCAGAATGGCAGTCCCTCCTAAAGAACCTCAACAGAATAACAACAGTCACAGACATGAACCTCGGAAAATGACATGGATAAGAAAGAAAGATCAATATAGAAATGAAGAATGCACAATCACTCTACAAGCTAAGAAGAAGAAACGTGGTTGGTATGTTGACAGTGGGTGTTCAAAACACATGACAGGTGATAGAGACAAGTTTCTTACATTACGAAAGGAAAGAGATGGATCAGTCTCCTTCGAAAATGATGATTCAACCAAAATCATTGGAAAATGAACAGTATGAATTGGGAACAAGAATGAAAAGGCAGAAAATGTTCTACTAGTAGAATACATGAAACATAATCTTCTAAGTGTGATTCAAATGTGTGACCAAGGTCATAAAGTTACTTTCGATTCACATAAGTGTGAGATAAGAAAAGAAGGTTCAGGGAAATTGGTCGCTACAGCTGCAAGAACTTCAAGCAACATATATGTGTTAAGTGAAATTGGAAATGAAAAGTGTTGTCTAGGAAAGGAAGATGAAAGTTGGCTATGGCAGAGAAGAATGGGTCACATACATTTTGATAGCCTTGTCAAAGTCAGAAAAAGAGAAGAAGTCAGAGAAATTCCCTAGATCATGAAACCAAACAACACTTTATGCAAGCATTGTCAACAAGGAAAGCAAACAAAGACCAGGTTCAAATCAAAGGAATATTCAACAACAAGACCACTGTAAATTGTGCATATTGATCTAGTTGGACCAACTAGACTAAAGGGATTAAAAGGTGAGAAATACTTTATGTTATTAGTTGATGATTATACAAGAATGACTACAGTTTTCTTTCTCAAGAATAAGTCAGAAGCTTTTGAAAACTTCAAGATCTACAAGGAAATGGTTGAAAATGAAATGGATTCAAAAATCAAATATTTGAGATCTTATAATGGAGGAGATTTCCCCTCAAAGGAATTTATGGACTACTACAGCAATCATGGAATAAAAAGGCAATTCTTTGTTGCTAGGACACCTCAATAGAATGGAGTTGTTGAAAGAAAGAACTACACAGTATAGGAAATGGCTAGAACAATGCTAATGGATTCAAAATTGATAGATATTTTTTGGACACAGGCAGTACATACAATAGTTCACTTTCAAAACAGAGTGATGCTCAGAAACAACACTGACAAAACTCCTTACGAACTATGGAAAGAAAGACCAACAAATGTAAAGCACTTCAGAGTTTTTGGAAGCAAATGCTATATAAAAAGAGAAGATGGCGGAATGGGAAAGTTTGACTCTCCTGTGGACAAAGGAGTACATGTTGGTTACTCAAGTACAAGGAAATCATACAAGCGTTATAATCTAATATTTAATAAAGTTGTGGAAAGAATCAATGTGACAATTGATGAAACATGCAGACTAGAATCAAAGGAAGAAGAAAACGAATCAATGAAACAACCCTTAGAAGAAGAAGAATAAGATGAAAAAGAAGTAGAAGAGGAATATGAAGAGAATCCGAAAAAGAAGTAGAAGAAGAATATGAAGAGAATCCGACAGAAACAGAAGAGCAAGTTCATCAAGTTCCTCCAAAGACACCTAGTAAACGAGTACAGAAGGATCATCCTTCAGAACAGATTATCAGAAACAAAGATGCAGGAGTTGAGACTAGAAGAAAAATCCTCTCACCAGAACAAACACACCTAGCACTCTCATATACAATTGAACCAAACTATTTTGAAGAAGCCAACAAGAATGAATTTTGGAAAAAGGCCATGGATGAATAACTGGATCAAATAGAGAAAAATGACACTTGGGAACTGGTTCCAAGACCAAAGAATAAGAATGTGATCGGCACAAAGTGGGTCTTCAGAAATAAATTGAATGAATATGGACAGGTTACAAGGAACAAAGCTAGATTGGTATGTAATGGATATGCACAGGTTGAAGGAATCGGATTTGAAGAGACATTTGCCCCAATTACCAGAATGGAAGCAATTTGTTTTCTTTTAGCTTATGCATGCTCCAAAAATATTAAAATGTATCAAATGGACGTAAAATCATTTTTTCTGAATGGGGAACTTGAAGAATAAGTCTACATTGAACAACCAAAAGGAGTTCAGTTGTCATAAAACGCAGATTATGTGTGTAAATTAAAGAAGGCCTTGTATGGTCTACAACAGGCTCCTAGAGCATGGTACTCTAGACTGAATAAGTATTTGCAGTAGGCAGGGTTCAGAAAAGGAAGTGCAGATAGAAACCTCTACATCAAGGTAAGTCAAGGTAATATTTTATTAATTGAAGTTTATGTTGATGATATTATTTTTGGTAGTGATGATGATAGGTTAAGCCAGAAATTTGAAAAAGATATGCATAATGAATTTGAAATGTCGTTACTTGGAGAACTATCCTTCTTTCTAGAACTTCAGATACACCAAAGAAACCAAGGAATTTTTATTTCTCAAACCAAGTATATCATAGAAATGCTAAAAAGGTTTGGTATGGAAGATTGCAAACCAGTTATCACTCCCATGCAAACCAGTTGCAAGTTGAGAAAAAATGATGATTCGAAGCCTACAGATCAAAGGAAATACAGGTCAATGATTGGCATCCTACTATATGTGACAACATCCAGAGCAGATGTAATGTAGGCAGTTGGACAGGTGGCATAATTTCAAGAAGAACCAAAGGAATCACATGTATTATCAGTGAAGAGGATTTTCAGATATCTCAAAGGAACAGAAGAGTAAAAGGAAAGGTTATATCACTTATTGCCTACACAGATGCAGATTGGGCAGGTTGTATTGATGACCGACGAAGCACCAATAGAGCAGCATTCTACTTGGGTGAGTGTTTAGTATCATGGCTAAGAAAGAAACAGTCATCAGTATCCTTATCTATAGTCGAGGCAGAGTACATTGCAGCAGCATCATGTTGTACACAGGTTCTTTGGATGAAACAAACTCTGACAAATATACATGTTGAGTATGATGAGCCCATTCCAATCTATTGTGATAATACAAGTGCCATCAGTATCTCAAAGAATCTGGTGATGCACTCCAAGATGAATCACTTTCCAATTAAGTATCACTTTTTACGGGAACAGGTTGCAGAAAATAACATTAGAGAGTATGTGGGCACAAAAGAACAAGTGGAAGACATATTTACAAAACCACTTCCATGGGAAGCCTTTGAGTATCTTCACCAGAGACTCAGATTTATTTCTACTCCAAAATGAATGTTTTTGAATGCTTATCTTATATGTCTTAGATGTACACAAGGAAGCACCATAAGAGGATAGTACAGTTAGGGGGAGCAGCCCCAGATGGAAAGATACTTTTTTCGTTGATGACAAAGGGGGAGAGATTAATCAGATGCAGAGGAAAGAGTCATGGTTCTAGGGGGAGCATGAGACAGAGGCATGGTTTCAGGGGGAGCATGAGACAGAGGCATGGTTCCAGGGGGGGCATGAGTGATGTGATTTAGGTATTGCATCAGAGTGTTTCCATCAATGTCAAAGGGGGATGTTGTTGATTAAGGTTAGTTTTCATTGATGTCAACCCTTGAAGAAAGATCGGTAGCAAAAAGGTTTGAGTAATGGACCCAAGTTTGTTTAATGTAAAGATGACTCATTATTGTCTTTTCATGGTTGACAAGAAGTACATATGGATGAACTCCAAAGTGGTCCCCTTATGGTGAAATCCTTCACGGGAAGATGCTTTGTGGATTGAGTTATCCTAGAAGTATGGTTAGAGAACCCTTGCTTATTTGTGGAATAATGAGATGAAACTCAGTGAAATTGTTAGTGAAATTTTCCTATATGGATATTTATTTTCATTCCATTTTCGGTGGTATGTGGAACGTCACATAACTCCTCATGGTTAGAGATTTATGGCCATGAGAAGTTGAAAAACCCTGGGTTGGGTAATGGACCCAAGTTTGTTTGATGGATAATGGTATGCATTTTGATATATTTTCAGGTAATACTATTCTATATTTATGGTACATGTCATTCCATTTCTAGTGGTATGTGGAACGCCACATAACTCCTCACGGTTTGAGAGTTATGGCCTTACAAAGTTGGAGGACCCTCTTATGTCATCTAGAAGCCCCAAAAGGTCAAAGTAGTCAAAGTGGTTTAAGAGATTTTAGAAGGTAAATAATAAAGTGAAGTGATGAGTGTACTATAATTCAAAGTGAATACAAAATAAATTATTTAAATAATAAATTTAATGGAGAAATTAGAAGTGGGTTAACCCTAAAATAAGGAAAGTGGGCAAAGTGACCTAGAAGATGTTTTTAAGGAAGCTACTTGGAGAGTATAAATAAGAGGCAAGGCTCTCTCATTTAAGATACACTTGAGCATATTGAATACCTATAGGTTTATGAGGTAACCAAAGGATATCTAAGCCTAATTTATGAGGGAAGGTGAAGAAAAGAAGGGCAGAATTCAAGGAAGGATAAAAAAATTTGATGATGCTTTCTAAGGTATGTTATTTACAGGCCATCTCACCATTTTCGCAATAAATATTTTTCTAGAATGATTCAGACTGTGAAATTGATATTCCATTGAGGAAACATATCCAAGTATATGTGGTAAAAAAATCATCTTGTGGGTCGTTGTATTTTTGGAGTTACACTCTGTGGAAAATAGGGTTTGTGGCTAGTCCTCAAACTAGTCAAAAACAGGGGTTTCAGGTAAAAACGTCATAACTTATTCATAACATATACAAATTCATTAAGACCAAATGTTTTGGTTATAGTACAGTCTGTAGTATGTTTTTTAATAGTTTCAGATTTATTCAACAAATATTTCATGTGGGGCATTCTCTACAAGGTCGCTCTCTAGAATAAGCCAGAATTCAACACTGTATGTCATTTTTGCTATAAATAATTTTCTGAGAGGTTCCAAGTAGTGCGTTCTGGAGGAATTTCATAAAACACACTGAAGAACATTTTTTATCAATTTCAGATCTTTATTCATTACAAGTACAAAGTTATGATTATTTCAAGTTAGGGTTGTTGACTAATCCAAAACTAGTCATGTGAGACTAAAGAAAACTTTGATGTAAATGCTAGTCTCTTGTTGTTTAAAGTTAAGGAAGTTTTGCAGGTATGTGATCATATATACCAGGTCTATTACAGAGTTATAAATCATATTTGGATGATGAAATTGATGATGGATTTTGGTTGAGGTACAAGTTGGGTACATGGTTGAGACAAGTAGTTAATGAGTTGGCACATACATGAGGTGTATACAGATTGTTTGGTATAGGTTAGTGCATGGTTGATGCACCTTTTTATAGTACATTTTGGTGCATGGTTGATGCACTTATTTATGGTACAGGTTGATTACAGGTTAAGGTATAGGTTGATGCATGGTTGATGCATGGTTCAGGTTTATTAGTACAGGTTTACAACGGTATATCTCACAGTGATAGTGTGGCAGTGGTTCAATCATTCTACTTCTACATCAGGGCGGTTGGATGGGGCAAGGACAGGTGGTTTTATCCACCTTCCAGTTGTAGCCAGAGAACATAGGGGGGTGTAGCCAAAGAATTGGGGAGTTGGAGCTTCCCTTAGGTTGTAGTTTGAGAAACTAGGGAGTTGGAGATTCCTTCTAGTTGCAGCTGGAAAACAAAGGAATTTGGTGCTTCCAATGAATGTAATTCTTCAATACATATAAGAAAAAACATTATGTGGTTTTCTCCGGATTTGGATTTCCACATAAAACACTGGTGTATTGTGTATGTGTGTGATTTTTCATTGCTTATTTCTTATTATTGGATAATAATTCTACATTGATACAACACTTGGATTATTTGAAGAAAAAGGATTATAATTATGCTATTACTTATTCACACCCCCTCTCAGTAATCCAATAGGTATTGCCTAATTACAATCTGTAAAAATTCATTTAAACTGAGTGGAATTGAGTTGAAGTGTCAGTTCATAAATCTCCATCAATTCAAACTCAAAAACATTGCTTTTATCAAAAGATAACAACTTATTACAAGTGGCAGCAGTGCCTCTAACTAAACCAAAACAAAGTTCCATTAGTACAACTTGAACTCATTGTTGTTAACTGAAGTAAAAAAATGCATAGTAAAAACTCTTCATAAGTTGTTGTTGGCAGTTAACTTTTCATGGATTTCCATGTAGACCAAAAACTAGAGACCAACCCTGAATACTAGAACAAAACCCACCTACAATTTGGTGAATTTCTAGGGAAAATGGCCTCAAATATATCTTCCATTATCCGAAACCGTGATACCCATGTAAACATTGAGAGATATTTTTGTGAATGGGTTTGTTACCAAAACAAACCCTCTTTCTATTTTCAAAAAATCATCTCCAACTATTCATAAGGCATTCTGAAAGATAATGACTAAAATAGGGGAAAAAAAAATTGGCAGATTTCTGGGAAAAACATCCTCAAATATCTCTTTGATTCTCCCAAACCATAATACTTATGTAAACACTGAGAGATATTTTTTTAATGGGATTTTTTCTGACAAAACCTATTTCGGTTTTCAAAAATTCATCTCTAGTTGTTCTATAAGTGTGCTGAAAGACAATCACTAAAAAAGGGAAAACTCAATTTTTTCAGAAAAATCATGCAGAGTCTTTTCATTTTTCTTCTGCAACTTTTTATACTTTCTTTGTAATTAGTTTGTTGCATTTCAAGATCTTGTTTTTGTTTTTGTAGACTCTGAATTTGATGCTTCATGTCATCATTTTGTTGTTTCATAGCTTGCACCTGGTGGTTGTCATCCATCTCCCTATCAGCTTCAACCTTTGGCTTGATCAATTTCTTTACCTTGCTTCCATCCTTAAGCCCATGTTCTTCCTCTGTAACAAGTTTGTTGAGGTCAACGGAAAGCTTGGATTTCCTTGGCCTCATTTCATATTTGGGTTCTTTCTCATATTTTTTATCAATAGTCTCTCTCACAGGTTCCTACATCATCAACGTATTTCCTTTGACCTCTGGTTTGACATCATGGGGAACCTGCTCAGGGTTCATCTTTGCATCTAGATTTATGTCATCAGATTCCTGCTCAAGGTCTAGACCAAGTTCCACCATATTTTGTTCTGATTCCAGATCTACAGGGTACTCTATTTTTACAGTAGCATGTTTTACACCTAATTCCTGAAGTATCCCCTTTACTGTATTTCTTCCTTGTTTCAATTTAGATGAACTCAATTTCCTTTGAAGAATTTCCTCTTTTTCTAGAGTAATGGATATTGCTTTATCTTATCAAGTTCTTATTTTTGCAGATAAGGTCTTCTCTTTAGCTCGTTGGGTGGATTTGGATGAACTCCTAGGTTTAGTGGAAACCCTAGTTGCCTCTGTTGATAATAGCGATCGAGGATATGCACTGCTTAGGGTTTAATTACTAGCTATAATAATAACCACACACAACCCTGCAAGAATAATAAACTCAAGGCACAAACATGCATGGTATTAGCATGAAATTTGTAATGATGGTTGAACCTATGGAAATGTGCATGATATCGAGTGCATAGGGATATGCTAACACATGTGAGGCACCAACACATTTTTATTCAAACTTTTAAATATTTTATGAACGTTAAAACTCATTAAACAACGTGTTTTCTATCATTCTTGCAATCAACATATTTTTTCATCAAAAGTCCTAAGTTAACATATTTGTAACCCAATAGTGACATAACCATGGTGATGTGACTTATTAAATTCAAATCATGACTTGTATTAACCTTATAAAGAGTAAGAAAATGATGAAAAGAAAATAGGAAGATGAAAACCAATTGAAATGACTCAACACACCATTGAAGAAAAATTAAGTAAAAACTAGGTTGACAAATGGATGGGATGATTGGAGGAATAGAATGAAGAGTTGCAGGCCTAAGATCTAACATCGGCTCCAACTGGGGGTAGAAATTCCTTGTGAGGTGCTAATAATGACATACATGTGTGCCTTAATTCTTCATTTCTGCCACCCTGCCACTAGCCACTTTACTCCCTTTACCAGCTCTAGCATCTACCTTATTTCTACTGAAAACCAAATCTGCAAATATACCCTAGTTCCTTTATTGGGATATGGAGTAATTTATTCACACTAAACTACTGCAAACCAAATGCTCGGAAAAGAGAGCTTATTCTCCTACTCTAATTTGTTGAAACTTTCTACTCAGGTATAAGCAGATTCACATAGTAACCATTTAAGCAATTTGTTGATTGACATACCTTCTTGTATGAAAACATGGAAAGCACACAACAGGTGCAACAAAAATTCCATATTCAATCTATACTCATATATTCAAATGGATTTCAAAGTGAAAATTGCAACATTCGGTAGCTTTGAAAAAACGAAATCCATGCAATCAACTATTCGATCATAAAAATCTCCAACCACTACCTTTTCTTGCTATGCAAAACAGATGAACTATCTCGAAATATCCTCAACTTTCATTGATCCACGTTTTATGCAAAAGTATTCCTTCTACAAATATTAAAATAAAACAGGAAAAGGTTGCAAACTGTCTCTCCCTTTACCATCTCTGGCATTTTCCTTATTTCGACTGAAAACCAGATCTACAACTATACCCTAATGCCTTTATTGGGCTATGGAGTATTTTATTCACACTAAACTACTACAAACCAAATTCTCGGAAAAGCAAGATTATTCTCCTACTCTAATTTGTTGAAACTTTCTACTCAAGTATAAGCAGATTTCCATAGTAATCATTCAAGCAATTTGTTGATTGGCATACCTTCTTGTATGAAAACATGGAAAGAACACAGTAGGTGCAACAAAAATTCCATATTCAATCTATACTCGTATCTGCAAATGGATTTCAAAGTGAAATTTGCAACATTTGGTAGCTTTGAAAAAAACAAATCCATGCAATCAGCTATTGTATCATAAAAATCTCCAACCACTACCTTTTCTTTCTATTCAAAATAGATGAATTGTCTTTGAATATCCTCATCTTTCATTGATCCAATTTTTATGCAAACATCTTCCTTCTGCAAATCTAAAAATGAAATAGGAAAAGGCTGCAAACTATCTCCATGGCTCTTGAGATCTTGAATTGAAATATGCTCTTGATAAAAAGTTGTAATGCCCCTTTCAAGTTATTTGTTATAACAATCATATAATATTTTTTTGTTATAATGTCTAATCCATGCTGATATAAAACTTTGATTCTCGAAACCAACTTGTAATTTAGAGCCACAACTACCATAAAATGGATCTAATTCTTCATGGACAATTATGTCCTCATGAAACTGTTGGTCAAATTGTTTCTGTGTTAAATCTGCAACATTAACAACATTGTTATCCTCTTGCTCAGCTAAAGACATCTCATAAATACTAAATACATCATAACTATTAGGAGCAATAAGATGTCCTGGAAACTATTGACACTCCTTATCAATTTTATCATCATAAGCAAACAAATATTTATGATCAGTTATATGAGCAGCAAGGTGTTTTGGAATAGCATCTTTTTCTTCCACGAATTGATCATTTCCTTCTTCAAAATCAGCTTCCTAAAAATCTCCAAGAAAATTTAAAGCATAATCATCCTTTTGTATGTAACTAGAAAAAATTTCTATTGAACATGGAGAATCACCTTGCTGATATAAATTCCCTAAATCTTGGATAGTAGAAAAATTTGACTTGGTAGTTTTAAGATCTAGAGGAAAATTAAAATCTGAAAATGATGGATCACAATACTGAAAAGAATTTAAACCCAAATCTGATCACTGGCGTTCATAGTCTTCCTCTTGTTCCTGATCTCGAAGTCTGTCATAGGCCCGAAAATTCTCCTCAATCTCTCTAGCATCAACAAATAATTGGCCTAGTGATGAGGATCTCCTTTTACTGAGATAAAAAACAAGATCGGGGTGTTGATATTTTATATAATACAACATGGCATCAGTTTCAGAAGGATGAATATACTTAGGCATATTGTAATAAAAACTATGAAACCTTCTATTGAACATGGTAAGAACTTTGTCCTCCATACTCTTTAAATCATTTAATTCAATCAAGTATTTATCAAAAGATTTTCTTTCACCCCAATATTTCAAAAATTCAACATGAAAATCAGTCAATGAACCAATGGAATAAGCTTCCATATTTCTAAACCATAATGTTGCATCTCCAAATAAATATTTACAGAATATCCTCATAACTACATCCTCATGCATAATTTGAAAAATATCAATGAAATTTTTAAAAGCTTCCAGGTGCTTCTCAGCTGCAACATGGTATTCTCCATTGAACATAGGAAGGTAATCAATAAAATTGGGAGGATAGGCATGAAGGATAAGTGGAAAATTCAAAGGTTTGTAATACTTCTTGATCCTAGACTGAATTTTGGTAAGTTGATTACAAGGTGGAACAATGATTTCAATAAGTGGTGAATCATATTTATTATTCACATGCTTACATTACTGATCATGATCTGGAGAATTTTGGATATGACCGACATTATTGCTAGTGGGTTCAAATGAAGGAATGAGATTAAGATCAATAATACAAGAGGGAAGATCTTCTCTTCTCAAGGATGAATTTACCAATGTAGGCTTATAATCATCCGAGTAAAAAAATCATAAGATAATTCTTTTCACACGTAAAGGAAAAGACAGGAATTAACTAATGAAGAAAAATATGACCTCTTTGAAAAAAATGATGGCTTGGTACCTAGTCTTTCCCTTCCATATTTTCATTTTCTGTCGACTGGGCTCATCCTCTAGTGGAGTCTTTTGATTGTGCAGTTTCCAGGTGAAATAATGCAGTCATTATGTGTGTCTGGTTTTTGTTAACCATCAAAAACCAAATCTCATCATTGTCATTCTCCCAGGGAAATGTTGTTTCATTACTTTGTTCCCTGAAAACGACACCAAAAGATGTTGGTCCTAAGGTCTACACATGACTGCTAAAGGGTAGATCTAGGCCACCTCAAGTGTTGGAATGATTGGTTTTTATGAATTAATTATGATGGTCAATTGAAAGATAGGTTTTCAAGGGTAGAGACCTAGTTGGACTGTTCAACAATATCACTATAAGGTTTCCCTTAGTTGGTGGCATCCATTTTGGTGAGTGGGTAAAGATATGAAGAATAAAACAAAAGAAATACAAGCAAGCCTACAATTTGTTACTTGTTGTATGAAATTTCAGACTTGAAATAATATTTCAGATCTAAAACATGTATCTTGACACAAATCATCCAAACCAGGTTGTATTACAATAAACTATTTACTGAAAACAATAGTTGAAATAGGGTTGCATGGAAATAAACAGTTCATTGAGCCAATAGTTGAAAGGAAGGAAACAACGCTTTTCATACATTTCCAATTTGCATCTAGGTAAGATTAAGAACACACGGAAGATTTGAGAAAAAAACACAATCTGTCACCAAAATTATACTCACCAAGGTAGGAAACTTAACATTCTTATGCTTCAAGGCCCAACCAAAATCCTCATGCTTGATCTCCCAAAAATTGAACCATTTTACATTCAAATATCCATCTATTTATCTCTATCAAAAGAGGGTTCGACTATCTATCTAGGACATAAACTCTAAAGTTCATGTTTACATTACAATCAGATCCTATAGGTACAACTTCATTGTTACTTCCTAATTACAATCTGTAAAAAAAAATTAAACTGAGTGGAGTTGAGTTGCAGTGTCAATTCATAACTCTCCATCAATTTGACCTCAAAAACATTGGTTTTATCAAAAGATAATAACCTATTACAAGTGGTAGCGATGCCTCTAACTAAACCAAAACAAAATTCCATTTGTGAAACTAGAACTCATTGTTGATAATTGAAGTAAAACAAATGCATAGAAACAATTATTCATAAGTTGTTTTTGGCAATCAACTTTTCATGGATGTCCACGTAGACCAAAAACTAGAGACCAACCCTAAATACTAGAACAAAACTCACCCAGAATTTGGTGAATTTATGGGAAACACAACCTCAAAGATATCTTCAATTCTCCCAAACCATGATACCTATGTAAAAACTAAGAGAGATTTTTGTGAATGGGAATTTTCCTGAAAAAAAAAAAAACTATTTTCTTTTTTCAAAAATTCATCTCTAGATATTCGAAAGTCATGCTGAATGACAATGGCTAAAACAAGGAAAACAAAATTGGGTGAATTTCTGGGAAAATAGCCTCAAGTATCTCTTCAATTATCCAAAACCGTGATACCTGTGTAAAAAATTAGAGGCATATTTTGTGAATGGGCCCGTTCCCAACAAAAACCTATTTAGGTTTTCAAAAATTCATCTCCATTTGTTCTGGAGGCATGCCGAAAGAAAATGACTAAAACAGGGAAAAACATAGTTTTTCAGAAAATTCAGGTAATGCCTTTTGATTTTTCTTCTGTAGCTTTTGATACTTTCTTTCTAATTAATGTGTTGCATTTCACGATCCTATTTTTGTTATTGTAGACTCTGAATTTTTTGCTTCATGTCATTATTTTATTGTTTTATAGATTGCACCTGGTGGTTGTCATCCATCTCCCTGTCACCTTCAACCTTTGGCTTGATCAATGTCTTTATCTTGCTTCCATTCTTGAGCCCATGTTCTTCCTTTGTAACAGGTTTGTTGAGGTCAATGGAAAGCTTGGATTTATTTGGCCTCATTTAATATCTAGGTTCTTTCTCATATTTTTTTATCAATAGTCTCTCAAATAAGTTCCTGCATCATTAACGTTTTTTCTTTGACCTATGGTTTGACATCATGGAAAACTTGCTCAGGGGTCAGTTCTTCATCTGGAGTTATGTCATCAAATTCCTACTCATGGTCTAGACCAAGTTCCACCATATTTTTTTCTAATTCCATATCTGCGGGGTACTTTATTTTTACAACAGCATATTTTACACTTGAAGTCTCCCCTTTACTGTATTTCTTCCCTATTTCAATGTAGATGACCTCAATTTCCTTTGAGGAATTTTCTCTTTTTCTGGAGTAATGGATATTTCTTTATCTGATCGGGTTATTCTTTTTGAAAGTAAAGTCTTCTCTTTAGTTCATTGGGTGGCTTTGTATGATCTCCCGGGTTCAGTGAAAACCCTAGTTGTCTCTGTTGATAAAAGCAAGTGAGGATATGTGTTTTTTAGGGTTTAATTACCAGTTGTAATAATAACCACACACAACCTTGCAATAATAATAAATCGAGGCATAAACATGCATGGTATTAGCATGAAATTTGTTGTGATGGATAAACTGGTGGAAATGTGCACGACCTCGAGTGCACAGGTGTTACTGGATAAATCGGTAGGTGCGGACACTAACAGATCTCCCTAGATCCACCTGGATCTAGAACAAAACATGACAGGACATGACTCTTTCTCTAAGTTGCAGTCATTGAATCTACTACCGAGAGGGAAGGAGTGACATACCTTTATATCGCTTCCTTAGGTCTCTGTTGTTCTTGCTTCGCTCCAATGCTCTTGTGAAATCAGGTCCAAGACAACACAAACCAACCAAAGTGAAGATAGCAAAGTATATTCAATGTCAACCTATGCATATAATCAAGGAGTTATGCAATAAAATAAGAGTGATTTTATGGGAAAGGGACATGCCGCTGTATTATATTAAATGAAAGTAGAAGATAACTAGATCTCCTTGATGTCACAAACTTCCTTTCAGTGACCCTTGGTTCCAACACACACACTTGCTCTACATTTGCATGAAGAAGATCCAATACAACTTGATAGACCAAATAGAGTCTTCAAGCTTCTATCCAAACAGAGTTCTTCACACAATTCTTTCACCAATTCTTCATTCAATCTTGCTTAACCTTTTCCATGAGAAACATTTCAATATATAGGAGAAGGAGAGATGGTTAAATGGATGAGGATGATCCCACTAAATCTGAGAAGTCAGTAGGATGCCAACCATGTGAATGCCAACTCATTTTCTAGAAGATTCCCTTCTAGAACCTTCGTAACTTCTTCTCTTTTCCAAGCTTTGAAACAGGTTCGCACCCTACCTATATAGAAGACTGCAAAAAGTTCACACTCCAAGTATAGGGTTGCCTGCGAGAATGGAGGATTGTCGCACCCTATAACATAGGCAGACTGCGAACTCATCTTAAAAATATGTTTTTTGGAAGAAGACAACGGTCACTTTTCTCAGGCAAAAAGTCCTTGTGGGAGCCTGAACACATCATTGTAGAGACATCACCAGAGTGACCAAAATAATGTGTAACAACAGGGAGATGCAAAAACATGTGAGGTGCTAACACATTGTTATTCAAACTTTTAAATATTTTTTGAACGTTAAAACTCATAAAACAACGCATTTTATATTGTTTGCAAGAATAGGGGAACTCTTGCAATCATCATCTTTTTGCATCAAAAGCCCTAAGTTAACATGTTTGCAACCCAATAGTGACATAACCATGGTGATGTGACTTATTCAATTCAAATCACGACTTTTCTTAACCTTATAAAGAGCAAGGAAATGATGAAAAGAAAATAGGAAGATGAAAACCAATTGAAATGACTCAACACACCATTAAAGAAAAACTAAGTAAAAAGTAGGTTCACAAATGGATGGGTTGATTGGAGGAATAGAAGGAAAAGGTCCAGGGCTAGGATCTAACAGTTACAATCATTAGGAACAATGGCTTTTAATTTTCAATAACTTTTCATGAAATTTTCATTGGAAGGAAAGGAATTTGAGTTAAGGGGTATCATAGGGAAACCCAGTAAGGTGGTAAGCTCTAATGGCATGAAAAAATTATTTAAAAAGGGGCATCAGGTTGTAATTGTACAACTATGCTCACTATATGTTCAAACATATAATCCATCTTTTCCCCTATATCTCCAAGGGATCATTGATAAGCATTCCAAAATATTTGAAGATATTCCTAGAGGTATTCCACCCACTCATGATCATGATCATGCTATTCACTTAATTCCTGAGAGTGTTCCTCCTAAAATTGGGTCTTATAGATAAACTTATGTCCAGAAGAGATAAATTGAGAATATGGTTAAAGAAATGTTAGAGGCTGGAATTATTAGACTCAGCCAAAGCTCTTACTATGCACTGGTGGTAATGGTACTCAAGAAAGACGGCTCATGGCGTATGTGTCTAGATTATAGAGAGCTCAAAAATATCACCATTAAGTATAAGTTTCTCATTTTTTCATTGATGAATGGCGCCCTTACCTAATAGGTAGGCACTTCAAGGTCAAAACAGATCATGACAGTCTTAAATAATTCTTGGAACAAAGACTATCTTCAAAAGATCAACAAAAATGGGTGACCAAGATGTTGGGTTATGGCTTTGAAATAATCTACAAAAAAGGGAATAAAAATGTTGTGCCAGACACACACTCAAGAAAGGATGAATATATTGAGGCATTTCTTTGTGATATCTCTATCATCCAACCTGATTGGATAATAGAAGCAAGGGATGAATGGAAGAATGATGAAGAAGTGTGGACTCCCATTCAAAGTTTGCAGTAGGATTCCAGTGCATTAGATACATTTACATGGAAAAATGATTCACTATGGTACAAAGACCGCTTACATTTACGTAATAACTCCCAACTAAAACAAAAGGTACTTTTGGAATTGCACACCTATCCGGTAGGACGACACTCAAGATTTTTGAAAACCTATCATAGGGTCAAGAGGGATTTTTTTGGGGATGGACTTAAAACTAATGTTCAAAGGTTTGTGGAAGAATGTTTGGTTTTCCAACAAAATAAGGTGGAAACAATTAATGCCCCAGGTATTTTACAACCATTATACATTCCAAGTCAGCGCTGGGAGGAGGTTTCCATGGATTTCATCACAGGGTTACCCAAGTCTGAAGGAAAGAGTGTCATCATGGTGATTGTTGATAGACTTACCAAGTACACACACTTTTTTTCACTCTCTCATCTTTTCAAAACTAGTACAGTTTCTACCGCATTCATCGAGACAGTTCAAAAGCTACATGGAATCCCAAATATTATTGTAAGTGACAGAGATCCCATCTTCACTAGATGTTTTTGGAAAGAATTATTTTCTTGTTTGGGTACTCAATTGGCTCATAGCTCATCTTATCATCCTCAATATGATGGAAAAACTGAGATGGTGAAAAAATTTATGGAATGACACCTTTGTTGCTTTGTCTCTAATAAACAAGCACAATGGTTCAAGAGGTTACCCTTGGCAGAATGGTGGTATAACACTTCCTTTCATACTGCAACAAAAATGACACCATTTACGACGCTTTATAGATATCACTGACCATCCATCACTTATTCTCTAAAATAAAAATCTAAGGTTCAATTAGTGGAAGATCACATTGAGAATAAACAACAAGTTCTCCAACTCTTAAAGGACAAGCACAAAATCGCATGAAAAAACAAGCAGATCAACATCGTAGTGAAAGAAGTTTTGAAGTAGGGAATTGGGTATTTTTAAGACTACAACCATACAAACATATGTCCCTCAAGCAAGCTAAGAAGGATAATAAATTATCACCAAAGAACTATGTCCCTTATAAGGTGTTGAAAAATATTGGTACTATGGTATACAAATTGGATATGCCTACATCTTCACGAGTACACCCTGTTTTCCATGTTTCATGCTTAAAGAAGGTTATAGGTGACAAGATACCAATTCAAACTATATTTCCAAAACTTGACCAGGAAGGAAAAATAATATTGTAGCTTGAATCTATCACTGACACAAGAATTCGCCAGCCAAGGAATAGATCAATTCCAGAGTATCTCATTAAGTGGAAGAAACTACCTACTGAAGATTCCATGTGGGAAGATCAGTTGTTTATACAGAAGCATCCAGAACTACTCAAGCATTGAGGACAACACTTGTCTAAAGGGGAGGGGCATGTTACATTACTATTGTAACATGCACATAAATTGTGGCACATTACCCCTTAATTGGGGCATATTACATTAGTATTATTATTTTATTTATGTTGTCTTGGGTCCATTAGTTGTAATTATACCTCCTAGTCTCCTATATATAACAAGGAGACCTTTTAATTTGGAATCATCTTGAAATTGTGAATTCATGTGATGTATAAGGAGTTTTCCCCCTTGAAAAGGTTTATTATCTTAATTTCTCTCTTTGTCAAGGCGTGGAGTACTTATGTTGAGGTTTTTATGCTATTTTGATATTTTGTTCTTAACAATAAGGCTATGGAGGTAGAAGAAAGATTCAATCAAAGGGAGAAACAAAAACAAGAAGAATCTAAAAAAAATAGAGAAAGAAAACAAAAAAAGGAAGGAAGTGGAAGAAGCAAAGAGAAAAATGGAGGAGGACAAGGAAAGAGCCAAATTAGAAGAACATAATAAAAAATGAGGAAACAGTTCAAAAGGATGTTGAAGAAGACAAGAAAATAGATGAGTTAGATGAAAATAAAAAGACAAAGTCAAGCAAAAGAGAAGAGTAGAGTTGGAAGAGAAGAGAAAAGGGGAAGATGCAGTCCAAAAGGTTGTAGAAGAAGAAAAGGAGAGGATTGCAACAACAGAACAAAAAAATAGGAAGAAGAATAGAAGAAAATTGTTGAAGCAGGACAAAAAGGGATATTGAAGTATAGAACAGGAAGGAAGAATAAGAAAAGAAAAGAGTTGTTAAATAAGAACTGAAGAGAAAAGAAGAAGAAAATAAAAATGAGGAAATGAGGAAGAGGAGAAAAAGAAAAAATAAATAATAATTTGTAGAGGTAGAAAGAGAAAAGAAGAGGAAGATGGATGAGGATAAAAATAGAGGGGAAATCCCTAGCATTGTCAAAGGGTCTACACTGGTGGATACACCTATTAGCACTGAGAGTCACGCTCTGACTGCATAGAAGGTAAGCCCAGTACCCATCAAGTTATATTTCACTATGAATTAGTTTTAAAGGGGTCAAATGGGTAAGACTCAATATAATATCATTTTAAGTCATAAAACTGGACCAGTATGCACAAGAAATTGAGGTCTTGATCAACTTCAGTCAGTAAGTTGTAGTAAAGGTGAGTAGAAGGAAGACTTTGGTGAGGAATATGTAGAGTTTTTCTCTTGACATCAGGTCTTCAAGCAGCCTAAGGAGGAAAAAATTCAAACACAAGATCCTCTTAGATTCAAAGTTTCAAGAAACTGAGGAACATCATAACAGCACTATAATCAAACATCCATCACAATATAGCTATAATAATCCATGTGAATCCTTCAATAATGGACACTTCAGTATCAAAGGAAAACAAGATGAAGAAGAAAGTTGACTTATATTAAACAAGAAGTCTCAAATCAAGTTACATAACCAGAGAACTAGTGTGCTTCATCAAAATGTTACAATGCGGGAGCCTTGCTCAACCATATGACCTTAACAAAATATCAAAAATAAATATTTATACTTAAACTAAATACAACCACTGTAGGATCGATCGAATCATGCATTCAAGGATTGAATTTTGCATCTTCTCTGCAGACTGTGCATGCAGTCTTCTGTTAGACGCAAGCTCTTTTTTCTGGACCTTCTCTATCAGACTGTGCATGCAGTTCTATGTTGGACGTGATCTCATATCTTCCATTCCTTTCTATCTTTCCATTTATGGGGGGAGACGATGTCTCAACCACCTCCCACTTTTTCATTAACTACCTTCATCGGGATCAGGATGGGCCTGAGTCAACTCAACACCTGTATCTTTGCTCGACTTTTGTAGGGAACACTGGCAGGCGGACATGGATGTTGATGACGATGATTTAGTGAGGTTCTTGGTGCAAAATCGCAGGCTACAACGAGTGAACAGTGGCCATGTGGAAGATTGTGGTTGGCGGTGACTGGGAATGTGTGAGCACCAACACTCGGGGAAGATGAAGTGCAAAGGCATGAAGGTGATGTGGTGAAGGGAAAGGATAGGATGGCAGAGCGATGTGATAGGTAGTGGAGGTGACAACGAGGAAACGAAAAATGGTGGTGGAGATCACATGGAGCGTAAGTGGAAGACGGGTGTCGGGAGGTGAGAGGGGGGGAAATGGCAGTGAGGAAGGGAAAAGTGTGTGGTCAGGTGAGTGGAGGAAAGGTGTCAGGGGGAGCATGGGTGGTATGGGAAGGCGGTCTGGTGGTTAGCTCGGAGGGGCGGGTAGGAAATAAGTGGTAAAGCAGGGGGGGACGGGGGGTCTAAGTTTTTGTGGAGGCGACACGATATTGGGGGGGCCGTGCTAGAAAACCACCAACTCAGAACCCCCCCCCCCCTCCCCCATTAAAGGCAGAAAGGTTGGGGGGTTCTGATATCAGATGTCGACTATAGATCTGAGCATGCCTCGCTCAACCATAGATCTGAGTGTTCCCTTTAGCCGCAGCACGCCAAAGCATCAAATCGCCCAAGAACTTAGGATAAAAGAATAAAGTGGGTCGTGAAATAACCCCTTTCCCTCATTTCTTCACCAAGGGGTTATTTCTTAAGGAAATAACACCATTTTATCAAAACATTGTGCTAACAACACTTATCCATGTCAGTACACCTCTGAGATAAATACTAGGAAACTTCTCATACTCTTCTCAATTGATACAATTAGAAGATGTTGTGGTAGTTGTAGGTGAATATTATTATAGAAATTGAAAGAGGAGAATTGAGAAACCATCAACCAAAATAAAAAGAGGTGAATACCCCCCTAGAAAAGCATCTTTTAACAAGGAAATTTCATGAAAATTGGGACTAGATCCTCAAGTTAATGCCCTAGATAATGCTTCATCTTTTAGTTCATTTGCAGGGGAAAATTCAATATCTATCTGTGAATTAAGTGCCACATTGGAACTCTACAAAGAAAAGGTGGTATAATTGGAAGACCAGATGAAATTCCAATGGTAAAATTTTGAGGATGAGTTTAAGAAACAGACCATTGAAACTAAATAGTTGCACAAGGAACAGTTAGAAATCCTAAGAAGAGAAAATTCACAAGAGATGGGAAAGATTAAATTTGAGCACCAAGAGGAGATGGATAGTTTTTAGTAAAGAAATCTTAGGTTTATTAAGTATGGAATAAGTATCTAGTAATTAGAGAAGGAATTGAAGGAACACAAAATGGGACCACGCATGCTAAATAGTATACTAAGAGAAGAATTTGACAAAGCCAGTGAAGATCTAAGAGAAGAACGGAGGAGATTCTTCTCAAAGATGAATGAAATCCAATACTACCAATATGAGATCTTTAGTTTTTTTTATCAACTATATGAGCTAAAGAAATAGTAAATAGAGACATAGCAGGCCTTTGAAAAGATCATTTATTGGCAAGAAAGGCATGAAGAAACCCATGCAACTCTAGTCCGATTCACCAAGAAGGAGCAGAGAAATACTCATATCCTCATGGATGGATGGATGGAAAATCATTCCAAGATGTTAAGGATACCATTGGTCTCCCAAATAAAGCATGTTCCAATATGTGGAATTCTACGGATGATTTGTTGTAACAATTTAGCATGTCAGTGAATGAATAGCTTGCTCAAGTAGGACTAGCCAAATTGAGAATAACAGAGGTGGAATAAAATAGAGGAAAAATAAAGGATACTGTCAAACAGATTACTAAGGTCAAAAAATATGTCCTAAGAAAATACTTGGTGCATTCAATCAAACAAACTGTAGTTGCCAATGAGTTTGTAAACAAAATCCACGAGAACAGGAAAAAGGAAGTTGCGGACAGAATATGTGATGGAGAGATGGAGATTGAAAAGATGAAGATTGAAAAGATGAATATGAGAAATATAAAATACATGACCAAATCATACCATGTGTGGTTGGATTATGTAGAATAATCAGCCTCCAAGAAAGCCTCATAATTTTTGTATAATGCATATTTCTCCATAAAATCTGAATTGTACACATAATATGAGAATATGAAACGATAAGGTGTATCTATAATATAAAATGATGATAGTTATAGAATATGAATAGACTCTCTCGTTTTATAAAAGAGATCTCTAGCGAATATTAGAGGGACTTTTTCCCATTGTAATATCAAATGATACTATCATTTCTGAGAAATAAAGAGTAGAAGGAAATTTGAAGTCATGACTATTGGAAAATATGTATGGGACTACATTACATATGTTTTTGTTTTATAATTTTCTTGGATGAAATTCATATGAACTATTTATATGTATGTCAACTAAGATGCACATGTTGTTGTGATTTCTAATGGATATAGTGGTAAAGCCACATATATAGTCTGCAACTATTTGTGATTTTTTTTGTAGCTATATTGTTTTAACATGTTATTGATTGATATGAACTAATTATATTGGCAATGATATCATTTTATGTTGTATCTATCTTGCTAGACTTGGTCTTGATCAAAATAGGATAGATAATTAGGATTAGGTTAGAACAGAATAGCATTAATTCAGTTGTAAATAGTTTAATTCAGTTTTAATTAGAATTATGTGGAGGACAATTTGTCCTCATAAATTTAATTAGAAACCCTTAAGTGGAAACTAGGCCCACATATTGATCAGAAGTGAAATGCCAAATGAGAGTAGGTCTAACTGGGACATGCCATCAGGAATTTTCTCTTACCTACTTGACAGGAAATTTGGACCCGTCAACACATAGGAAATTAGAAACTCCTCCTCATTAAAGTGAACAATATTTTGTAATTTTTATTGAATAGAAAAGGTTGAGGACATGAGGTGATATGTGATGGAATTTTCAATTACTTCCTAATTAACTTAGTAAGAAACTGAAGAATGTGCATTTAATTATCAATCCAAGATCGTATTTTACTTACGAAGTATCATGCACCGTATATGCAAGTATAATGTTGTAATTTCCAATGAGTTCTAGTAATTTTGAATGAATGTCACAAGGAAAGACACCAAAATGTTTTAAATTATGCTAAATCCACACTTGCATAAATGAAAGAACACGCTACAGGAAAGTAAATGGCACTCTTGCAAGAAATCAAATCACACTTACAGAAAAGTAAGTCACTCTTTGCAATAAATTAAATCACACTTGCAGAAAAGTAAATCACTCTTGCAGGAAAGTAAATCACACTATGGAAAAGTAAAGCACTCTTGTAGGAAAGGGAATCACACTTGTAGAAAAATCAATCACTCTTGCAGGAAAGTAAATGTGACTTGTCTGAGTATTAAAGTGATCTCGATTACCATGATAACTATGTTATGACTCATGTACCTCAAATTATAATAATCAAACCACATTATGATTGTAAACAAGGAAAATAAGTTATCTCAATTTCCAAACCACATAGTTGTTAATTAGAAAACTAGATGCAAAGTGGTAGCAGCAAGAGTTGTAGCAAACAAAGTTGCAGCAAGAGTTGCAACAACATGAGTTACCACATCACAAGTCATAGAAACTATAATAGCAACAAGGTAATACTAATGCTACAACAAAGTTAAATAGAGGAATTGTTGGAAATAAATGAAAATGAAAGAAATATGTTACAACTACACTTCAATCATTCAACAAACAAGGTTCAGAAATGTCCTCATAAAGTGGCAGCAACAGAGTTGTAATAATAAGGAAATAGTGGAGTTGCAATGCAATGTTTTTATAGAGGAATTGTTGGAAATAAATAAGGAAGAGAAACTACATCTACTTGCTTATCAATATGATATCACTACCCTGCAATGTTAGCAATAAAAATCTACAGCAATGGAGAATAATGATATGTTAATGAAGCAATTCTTGTAAATAAATAATAAAATAGAAATGCAATTATAACTACTTCTACGAACTGAAAAATATAAAAAAAATATCTAGCTAAGGAGGGGGCATGCCTCCTTAGACAAGGTATTGGTCTAAGAATGCAGTAGACACTCAAATGTTAAACACGCTATCAATTGAATAGGAATGAAACAGAAATTTGATTAAATGAAAATATGGATATTCAATACAATTATGTCTGACAAACTATCTATTGATTTTCCTTCATCCCTCGGCTTAGCGAGAGTGGGTGTATTTATAAAAAATGAACACTTCTAAAGTGAGCTAAGAAGATCGATGGATAGCCACGACAATTGGGTTGTCTCATAGTTACATTGTATTTTCCAAAAGAAGGAAAGAATCAGGTGCATGCTGACTAAAATCGACCACGGAAGGTGGTGGTTAAGTTTCCCTTTCCATACTCGTGCCCAATTTCCTTTGTCATATTCCTGAATAGTTTCTAACTAACTAGTCATTTCATGGTGACAGTTGTATGGTTTACTGGTGAGCTGTTGTAGAGTTGTAGTAACAATATAGTGAAAGTTGCAACATCGTGAGTCACAACATTGTGAGTTGTAGCAGTGGGAGTTGCAACAATGACTAGAGTTGCAGCACTCGGAGTTGCAGCAATGAGTTGCAATGACAATTGAAAAAAAGAATAGATTTCCAGTAGCTACACCTGAAAAGGAATTGCAACTCTCATGTTGGGAAGTTTCTTGCACAGCTTTTTCCTGTAAAACATTGTTAGCACGAAAAGTAAAAATCTCTTGAAAAATGTATGCAAATAAGTATTTAAAATGGCATGTTGGGTGAGTGTTTGTACATTAACCAAAATTTTTCATTGTGGATGGAAAGTTTTATGAATATGGAAGTGAAAATGGGAAAAAGGTGAGAAACAACTATTGGATGGGTGCTAAAAGGATGTCAATTTCAGCACTTGTCATCTCCCCCTAGTCAAAATCGTTGCATGTCCTCATGCAACCAAAAAATCATTGTGATTTTGAGAGGGGGAGGCTCCCATGGAGGTGGTTGATGTCATCATTTGTGTGCCCTACCTCAAGAGTGACAAATTCTTATGGATCCGGATATCCTTCCAAAATTGTAACCAATCCTTCACATAAAGTTTCCCCTGCTTGTTCTTGTGTAGCAACAGGGACCTTTTCTTGTGCTTGCACTATTTGAGTGTCCTATGTTTCCTCTTCCTATCCCATTGTATCAGTAGAGTTACTGGCCTTTTCTAGTTCTTGTGTATCAACACAGAAATTAGCCTCTATTGGTTATTTTGTATCAACAGGGAAATGGTCCTCTGTTGGTTCTTCTGTGGTAGCAAGGCAATGGATTTTTGTGGCAATGGGGTGGGTATCCTTTTTTGGATCAGTCGGATGGATGACTTCTATTGGATCGGAAAACATAGTTTCCTTTTTTGGTTCAATAGGGAGGGTTCCCTCTGTTGTTGTAGTTGGGTAGATATATCCTATTGTTGCAACAGGGTGGATATTTTATGTTGTTGCAGCAGGGTGAGTGTCTATTGGTAAAGTAGGGGAAGTTCCTTCTCTAGTTTCAACAGGTTGAATGGAATCTAAGACAACATGAGGAGTGTATACTAATGGTGCAGTAGGGTAACTATTCATTGTTGGTTCAACAACAATGGTTTATCTTGTCAATCCAAGGTAGTCCAACCCAGCCAATAGGGAGGGTTCCCTCTATTGTTGCAACTGGGTAGATATCTTCTATTTTTGCAGTAGGTTGGATATTTGTATTGTTGTAGTAGGGTGGGTATCTATTGGTTCAACGTGGGAAGTCCATTCTATAGGTTCAACCGGTTGATTGGAATCTGAGACAACATGAGGATTTTCTACTAATGGTGCAACAGGGTAACTAGTCATTGATGGTTCAACAACAATGGTTTATGTTGTCAATCCAAGGAAATCTAACCCAACCAATTGCCTTGATTATCTAAGCTCGTCCCCTAATAATTTGAGAGAGGTATGAAGCCTCATATTTTTCTTCTCAAGAACTCACTTCTTTCTTAAAAGTGATGAATACAAAGGTGTGAGTGAGGGGTGACTTAGTTGTTTATATTTTGTGTTTTTGGATGGCTCTGGGTCAGAAGTAGGGTGACTGATTTCTAGAATTGTATCTTCCTCATTATCGTTATAATCCTTAAGAATCACAGCAAGGTATTCCCCTAGATTTTCCCTTATTTGTTCCTCTGTAGTAGTGAGTGTATTGACCCCTAGTTCTTCTTCATATCCAAACCCTACAGAGTCTTTTCCATCTCCCATAGTGTCTTGTGCTTCAGTTTTTTCTTCGACTTTTTGTGCCCCTACTAGTTCTTGTTAACAATAGGGGATTTTCTTTTTCAGGTGGCAACGTTGCTTCTTTCCCTTTTCTTCCTCCTGGTCATCGGGTAAGCTACCTGATTCCTTATTCTGAGCATCCTTTTGGTTGCAGGTTTTCTTCATGTGACCTCTATGTAAATTTCATGGCCTTCTTCGATTTGCAGAGAAATTTTGACAGAACCCTCAAGGATTTCTTTTTTATTGGTTGTAGTTATGGGAGTTGTGGCTTTTTCGGCCTCTAGAACTATGGTCATTATAGTGTCGAGAGTTGCAATATCTATGACCTACATACTTTCGATGGCCTCCACTACCACATTTGCAGGTTACTCATCTTTTGAAGTTGTAGCGTTGTTGTCCCATGGAAGATTTTCATCGGATGTTTCTCTTCTGAGTGGCGTTGCAACGCCGATTAGTGCTATAGAAACCTTGTTCCAGGCCCTACCTACCATCTACAATGCTCGTTCAACCAATATTTTGAACATCCCATGGTGTGAGAGGGATTCTCAAAGGAAAATGGACTTCTATGCATGTTTGGCCATGTTTTGCAATGTTCTCCAAAGGAAAAATGTCAAATTGATGAGCCTGTCGTATCACGGGTGATCCAATAACCTGGTGTGTTGTAGGTAGATGACACCATATCATCCCTCATGGGTAATGTAGCTTTGCATGGCGATGGAAACATATTTTCATGGACTTGGAAGTGAATTCAGGTTGAAACTTGTTTTCTTTTTTACCAGATCTTCCTCTAGTTTGAGGAATTGTTCAAGAATTTTGGGCTTGGGCCTCCAATGGAAATACCACCATTCACCAGTCTACAAGATCTCGATCAATTCTACAATTACATATTTTTTTACTGGCATGACTACCCTGTCTACCTCTATCTTGATTTACCTTAATTTTATGGCGAATTCTAGCACCACGTTATCGTCATAACCCCACAACCTAGTTTAGGTATTCCATCCATCCTCCCTGCTTGAAATTTCCCCAATTTTCTTGTATGCCTCCAACAAGAGATCTTTTGTGGGCTCTCGAAAGTTCAATGAGCCTCCAATTTTCTTCTCATACCTCAAATGATTGTGCTTGAAACTCGATATCAATGACTCAAAGGGTGGTGAGTTCGAGTGAAGTGGATTGGAATTGGGAATGGGTAATCATGTTATGGTTTAGGTGATTATTATTGTTTAACAGTGTTTTACTGGTGTGATTATATTGTAACTATTCCAATTCAATGATTTATCATAACATCGTTCAAGGAACATACCTTTTGAGATTACCGTGTCTTTTCATGATTGTGCATACCTTTGGTGAGTTGTCATGTCAGCATCAGGAGTTGTAGTAGCACATGAAGTTGTAGAAACAAATGGAGTTGCAGCAAGTTCCAAGAGTTGTAGGAAGGTGTGGAGTTGTGGCATCATTCTAGAGTTGCAACAAGGTGTGGAGTTGCAGCAACAGGAGGAATCACAGCAACGACAGAGTTGCAGCATCATCCTGGAGTTGCAACAAAGTGTGGATTTTCAAAAATACAAGGAATTATAGCAATGGGAAGAGTTATTAAAACCATCATAGTTACAACAACATGTGGGCCAGAACTGCGACATGTTAAGGTATCTCGGAGGTAGTTGTCCTTGTCCAAATCTGATGTCGATGTCTTAAAAATGGAGTTATGGTAGCGATATCCATAGTTGCAGAAAAGGGAATTGTAGAAACAAGATTTGTAGTGGGAGGAGTCATAGAAACAAGAGTGGGAGTAGAAATATTTGTAGTAACAAGAGTTGCATCAATGAGAGTTGCAACAAAGAGAGTTGCAGGAACGGGAGTTGCAGCGAAGAGAGTTTTAGTAAGTTGGAATTGCAACAATAGGAGTTGCATCAACGAGATTTGTAGCAAGATGGAATTGCAACAATAGGAGTTGCAACAATAAGAGTTGCATCAATAGGAGTTTCAGCAGCATTCTTCTCCCATGCATATCCTGAAAAATCTTATTTAAAAAAAAAAAAAACTTTCTTAAAACTTGATCAAAAGGATCCTGACATAACCATCACGAAATCGTGAAGTGCCCTTCTTTATTTCAGTTTTTATTTTTTTAGCGTGCCTTGCACCAGTATAAGTTAGTTTTCACAAAACATGCCCCTAAGGGTTTTCATGCATCGCTTTTTATTTTTTAGCATTCCATGTGCCAATATAAGATGGTTTTCACAAAACCTACCCCTAAGGGTTTTCATGCATGGGATGTTTCTTTTTAAGAAGAATGAATCATTAAGAAGGGGTTCCCCCCTTGTTTACAATATCTAAATCGTTGTTTCCCATCAAAAATGATTCCTTAGATGGGGTTTTATGATACAATCGAAGCCTGACACCATTTTCCATTAGAGGAGTTCTTTCATTGTCAATGGTGCAAAGTTTGATGGCTCCATTTCCATATATAGTATCAATCTCATAAGGCCCTAGCCATCGAGTGTGGAACTTCCCTCTGAAATATTTGAACCTAGAGTAAAATATAAGGCCCAATCTCCAACTTTCAATTTCTTCTTCTTAATGAAATTGGCATGCCATCAAGCTCTTTGATGTTATATTATCATTGCATGGTGGAGGAAATATTTATGAATTTCAACTAATTTGTTTATCTGGAGGAGTCTCTGCTTCTAATCTTCAATTAAGTCCATTCCAAGTTGTACAATTATTCTAAGTTTCTAGATATTTGTTTCAATTGGAAATAGTACTCTCTTTTCGTACATGAGTTCATATGGATTACAACCAGTAGTAGTTATCCATGTTGCCTAGTAGTCCCATAGAGCTTCAGGTAGTCTATCAACCTAGTTCTTGAGGTGTAGTTTAATTGTCTTGGTGATGATGGCCTCAAGGATTTTGTTGGTCACTTCTAGCTATCCATTGTCCTGCGGGTGATATGGTGTAGTAACCTTGTGTTTGATATTTTATTTATCCATCAATTCTCTAATGAGTCTTGAAGTGAATTAGGTTCCTCCATCAGTAACTATTTATCGAGGTATCTTAAATCTGGTGAAGATTTCTTCATGAATAAATCCTATTATTTCATATTATGTTGCATCCAAAAGTGTCGTGGCTTGCATCCATTTTGTAACATAATATGTACAGAATAATATGTAGGAGTTATGATGGGAAGAAGGATTGATCGGCTGTACAAAGTCCAAGTGCCATTTATCAAAGGTGTCTAATTCCAATTGTGGTTGTAACAAAATCTTGTTTTATTACACTAGTCTTCCCATGTGATGGTAGCTTTTGCACCTTTTTACATAATCCTTAGAATATTTGAATATAGTGGGAAAATAGTACCTTTGGTGAAGTACCTTGTACCCAGTCCTCTTGTCTACAAAGTGGCCTCCACATGGACTATCATGTCATGCTTTCAAGATATCATGGATCTCATCTTCTCGTGTTGGAGATATTACACACTCACCTAGAATTATTTTTCTAAGTTTGATAGTCCAATATTGAGAATGATTTCTTATATGAGAATATTATCTCTAGAGAATATTCCCCTACAAAATAGGGTGTTCCTCTTCAGTTCAGAGTTAGTTACACTTAGTTAGAATAGTGGAAGTCAATCATGTATGGAAACCTCGGTTTTATCACCAATAGTTGCATGTCTCTCTCTCACTTTCACACATGTGTCCAAGTTAAATGATGATTGCATGGATTAGTGAACTAGGAATAGGTGGAAGTTAACGTCGGTGTCTTCCAGTGAGTGTCTAGATCTCTCTAGATCACTACTATGGCTCATTATTTACTCATGTAACCTATATCTATTGTAAATTATTCACTCTTTGAGTGTGGAATACGGTTAATGAGAATTCTTCCATTCTTTATTTCTTGCTTCTTCTTTCTCAATTTCTCTCTGCAAATGTTTGTGGTATTTTATAGCTAGATCTATTATGTGAAGGTTCAACACATTTACATGGTATCAGAGCCGACAGACTGCTAATCAAAAGATACACCAAATTATTTTTGCAGGTACTGAAGATTGAAGAACACTGAAAGATGGATTATTCGTCGGCAATACTTCTCACACCTCATAACTATTTGGAATGGAATCCAAAAAAAAATCTTTAGCTCAGATGCAGAGGCTTGTACTAAATAACTATGGCAACGGAAGTAGATCTTGATTCCACTGATGAGAAAAATGACTTTCTCGATAGACAAGATATGGCCATAGGATGTATCTATTTGTCTATTTCTCCATAAATTCTCCACCAAGTATATGATGTCTCACAAGACTCAACTCCAAATGAATTATGGACCAGAATGGAGGTTCTATTTGGGAATAAAGAAGATTTTGAAGATTGCATGCAGGGGATTGGAAAGCAGGGGTGATTTTAAGAACCCCCCCCCCCCCTAAATTTATATGTATAATAAATGGGCGAATATCCATGATACATAGGAAAAATTGAAGGCTATTTTATCAATTATATAATATGTATATATAATTTTTTGGTGAATCTTTTAGTCACTTATATAATCTTGTAAAATCTTGGCGAATATTTCACTTAACTATAAAACCTTGTAATGT
>ML781369.1:363822-379319 GCA_009831015.1 Picea engelmannii | reverse complement strand
GGTTTTCCCTCTTTCCTTGTTTTTTCAGTGTCTCATTCTTATATGTATTGTGAAATGAGTACCTAACATGTATTTGGTTGTCAGGACCCATTCATCATGTACACCCTAGTAGTGTTCAAGGGGGGTGTTGGAGATATTACACACTCACCTAGAATTATTTTCCTAAGTTTGATAGTCCAATATTGAGAACAATTTCTTATATGAGAATATTATCTAGAGGTGTTCCTCTTCAGTTCAGAGTTAGTTACACTCAGTTAGAATAGTGGAATTCACTCATGTATGGAAACCTCGGTTTTATCACCAATAGTTGCATGTGTCTCTCTCACTTCCACACATGTGTCTCAGTTAAATGATGATTGCATGGATCAGTGAACTAGGGATAGGTGACAGTTCACTCTGGTGTCTGTCAGTGAGTGTCTAGATATCTCTAGATCACTACTATGGCACATTAGTTACCATGTAACCTATATCTATTGTAAATTACTCACTCTTTGACTGTGGAATACGGTTAATGAGAATTCTTTCAATCTTTCTCACTTGCTTCTTCTTTCTCAACTTCTCTTTACAAATGTGTGTGGTATTTTCTAGCTAGATATATTATGTGCAGATTCAACACATTTACATCTCGCACACGTATTTTGATAATGAGATCCAATACTATGTGGAAGAGCCATCCATTGATCTGTGAAAATATCCAACTTTGTTTGATGATCTTATGTCTCTCTTTTGGATATAATGGATATGGTAGTATACCTACAACCAAGTAATTAGTGATATTTGCGAACCAATGAGAGTTAGTAGAAACAACAAATAGGTGCTCATCAAGAAAATAATATTCTATATGTGGATCATTCTCATTAGATGTAAATCTTGAAAGTAAATCAGACACTGCAATATCTTTTCCTGGTTTATTCAAGATTATTATATCATATTCATGTAAT
Organism: Picea engelmannii; assembly: GCA_009831015.1. Taxonomy (NCBI): domain Eukaryota; kingdom Viridiplantae; phylum Streptophyta; class Pinopsida; order Pinales; family Pinaceae; genus Picea; species Picea engelmannii. The sequence goes on along the minus strand of ML781369.1, from coordinate 378,378 downwards.
AACAATAACCACCTAGTTACCCTACCATTGTTCAGTCTACAATATTATTGGATATCTTGTAATGTAATGCCAAAATTTATTAATTGCATGTATTACCACAAGAAACTATTTTTTTGTTATTGTATAATTTAGTTTTGCGAGTGAGATAATTATGTTGACGTAGTAGATCGCATATGGATCCTTTCCTTCCAGTCATCCTAGAGAAACTCTAATAGTGGTGTCTAATGTGTTTGTAGAAATATGAAATGGGAGGGACTAGTTGGGTCCTCTTAATATAGGAGCCTTAGACACCTTAGTTTTCAGTTCCTCAAGTGAATGTTGGCATGTTTCTGTCCATAAAAACTCAGAATCTTTCTTACGCAAGGAAAATAATGGACGAGCAATTCGTCAAAAAATTTCGATAAAGTGATGATAATAACCAACATATACTAAGAACATTTGTACCTTTTTTTGTGAACATGGAGTCGGGAAATTTCATATTACCTTGATTTTTGTCAGATCCACTTGGATGCCTTTAGTTGAGATGATATGTCCTAATACAATTCCATCAATTAAAATCATTGCACATTTTTCATTGTTGATGGAAACGTTCGATTCTTTGCACCTTATCAATGTTTTCTCTAGATTTGTTAATTCCTCATCAAATTCATTTCCATATGTTGTGAATTCATCCATATATATTTCCACACAATCATGAATTAATAGAGAATATACCAATTATATCTCTTTGAAAGGTGGCAGGAGCGTTACATAACCTGAATGGTAGAACATGATAGGAAAAATCCCCCCATGGATAAGTGAACATTTTTTTGTCTTGGTTCTTAGGCGCGATCTGGATCTGGTTATACCCACTGAATTTTTCGAGGAAGGGAAAGTGTTTCTTCCCTACTAACATATCTAGGACAAGGTCAATGAATGGGAGTGGGAAATGGTTTTTGTGTGTTGCTTCATTGAGTTCTCTATATTCCACACAAATTATCCTTTTTTCATTATTCTTTAGTACCATGAAAAGAGGGGAGACCCATTGGTTGTCAAAAATTGGATAGATAAAGTTGGTTGTGAGCAGTTTCTGTAGCTCTTCCTTAACTATGTCTTTCAATTTTGGATTCATCTGACGTTGGGGTTGACGGATGGGTATAGATCCTTCATTAATGTATATGTGGTGTGTGCATAAGTCAGGATGGATTCCCTTCATGTCAGATTAGTCTTAGGCAAAGGCATCACTGTGATTTTGTAGTACTCTAACCAGTCACTATTTTTGTTGTTTAGTCAACCCCTCATTGATTTTCAAGGTTTTCCTTGGGATTATTTCTATAGTTTCTATAACGGATCCTTGATATTTTTCAAGTGGGGATTCATGTTCAATGGGTGATATGCTTGTTGAGGCTAGAGAATCCTATCTTTATGGTTGTACAACATGCTCAATAACATGTGATTTTGCTGAGGAAAAAGAAGCTATGAAATAATTGATTTCATCGTCCTTTGTTTTCTCTTTGATGGCTAAGTATTGATCCATGGAGAGGAATTGATGATCTTCTCCTTCTTCATCACTATCCTCTCCGTCGTGTCATAATGGTGTTTCAAAATCTATGTTGGGTTTAGTGGGATGTTATAGGTTTAATTTATTTGTAGAGGTCCTGTGAGAAATGGTCATGTTGCTTGACCTGCTACCGATGTAAGAATCAACGGTGGCCAGCCAAGGCCTTCCCAAGATTAAAGGATACCCTCCCAAATAGGTTTTTGGTTGTAGGACCATAAATTTGTAAATACATTCCTACAAATATATGAATTCCCTACGTATTCCAAGATTCCCCCTGGTTTAATAGTTTAATTATCAGCAAGCTATATTATGGTTGGGGTTTCCCTAAGGCTAGTGAGTCCTAAGGCTTGCATGGTCTCACACTTCATGACATCAATGGAAGCACCAAGGTCGATTAATGTGTTTCTAATGAGTGTATTATTAATTTTCAAATTAACTATTAGATTTCCAAGGTTAGAGTATTTGGTTGTGAGAACTCCCCCCATAATTAAATGTGATAGTTTACCCATAACATGGACAGTTTGAGGGTCCTTTCGTTTTCTATCGGGTTTCCTTAAACAAAGTTCCCGACCAACTTTTGAATAAATAGGCACATCATTGATGGCTTAGAATAGTGGTATTTTAACACACACATTCTTGAGTTCCCCCAAGAAATCAAACTCAGGCTGAGTAAAATATTTCTCTAGATTTAATCTTTCTAGATAGGGTGAGTTTTGAAGTTCAGGGTGGGCATGATTAGCTTTCAAAGTTTTCTGATATTTTTTATGTTATGATTCTTCATTTCATACATCCTCATTAAAATCTTCAATATGAATATGAGGTTGGTCATTGGTTAGTGTCTTCCCGGATCGAAGGTGGATATCATTAAAGTTCAGGGAAGAGATGGAACATGTAGGGTAGGCAGCAAGTCATGCAGTTTGTGTTGGTTGACCTGGCCTTCCACTATTGGGGTTAGGTATGGGTTGTGTAGGTATTTTTGGTCGAGAAGGGGCTGATGTGGATGCCTACATCTAAGGAGGGGGAATAAGTTGCATGGGTGGTCGTGTCATGGATTTTTGAGGGCCTCCTAAAGTGGGATTTATCCACCCCTGTTTCCATAATTGGTTTGGAGGAGGAGGAGCCATCAATCGTTGTGTTTGAATACCCCATGTTTGAGAATAATATAGCATGAAAGGGTTAGTCCAATATGAATTAAAGTAATGAGATTGGTCTTGAATCATACCTTGAGGTTCGTGCTTCCATGGTCTCTTCTAAGATACAAAGAATAATTCTTTGGATCCTCATATTCTGATAGATATATTTTAGTCCTGGTAAGGATGGATAGTTTCAAGTAGCATGGTCCTCACTACATATTCCACAAACCTTAATTTGATCCAATAGACATTCTTTCCATGGGATCTTCATCCTACACTTTAGTAAAAAGATGGAAAAAACTAGTTTTGTCTCTTCTTTATTCTTATTCATTTGTAGTGTATCCAACTGGGATCTCAAGGAACTAAGTATATCAATCTTAAAGTCCTCTAACATGTTCGCAATATCTACTCTTGTGACTCCACCTCCAACAGTCTTTCCAATTCTTTCTAGTATATCTCTTGGTCCTTTGCCTATTTTTGAAGTACCCCTGGAATATTTGCGACAAAGTTCCAATATAATATTGTATTCTAAATGAGAAATGTCTCCTCCACCCATCAGGTTGAGAAGTTCAATGCAATCATCTCAGATTCCTCTCAGGAATAATAGACCTCGTGTCTCGGGAGTCAAATATCCTTGCCTTTACCTCTACAAATTATAGTTAAACCATTCAACATAATATTCAAGGACATCGTCTTCATGTTGTGTCATCCTAAAGATTTCTTCCCTCCTTTCTTTATCCTTACAATAATCTTGGTGTTTTTCTAGGAATTTATTCGGCATCTGGTCCCATGTGAAGATGTTGTCCTTTCCAAGGCTCATGAACCAACGTAGTGCAGCATTCTTGAGTGTGGCAAGAAAAATATTCGATTTCTAGGCATCTGACACATAATCATAACTTCTACAAAGTACGTTGAAATTGAAGAGGCAATTGTTAAGATCTTCTTTAGATAGACCATGAAAATTCGGCAAGGTTGAATGAGGGATATTCTTCATTTTGGTCTCTTCATTTGAAACTCTAATTGGAAATTCGAAAGCATAGGTTTCCTCCTTGACAAATTCATGTACCATTTCTCTTTGAGGGCTTTCTTTTGTCTCTAAAGGTGCTTCATGAAAGATGAATTCTCTGGAGTAGTATTGTTCATTGATTATACCTTTTGAAAGTGGAACCTCTATGTGCATCGACCCTTGTACAGTCTCATATTCTTGAGTTGAAGTTTCAAGTCTCCTTTTGGAAATGGAACTTGATGTAGGTGATATATAGTTTGGTTTATTGTTCTCATTCTTTCTTGAGATTGACTTGCATTCTTAGCTTTTCGGGAATTTTTGGATGAACTAATGAATCTGCCTTGTTGATCTATGACTATGTGCATAGAAAAGATTAGAAAAAAATTCTACGAACTACTGAAAATGAATCATATCACTCAATCTACTAAAATGAAAATATGCACAAAAGAAAAAATGAAACTACACTTTTGATAGATCCCCAACAACGGCGCCAAAAATGATGGACTTTTCAATTACTTCCTAATTAAATTTAGTAAGAAATTGAAGAGTGTGCATTTAATTATCAATCTGAGGTTGTACTTTACTTATGAACTGTCGTGCACCATATATGCAAGTATAATGTTGTAATTTCCATTGAGTTGTAGTACTTTTGAATAATTATCACAAGGAAAGACACTGAAATGCTTTCACAAGTCATCAAATTAAACTATGTTAAATCAACACTTGCAAAAATGAAAGAAAACGTTGCAGGAAAGTAAATGGTAATCTTGCAAGAAAGTAAATTAAACTTGCACAAAACTAAATCACTCTTTGCAAGAAATTAAATCACACTTGTGGAAAATTGAATCACTCTTGCAAGAAAGTAAATCACGCTTGCGGAAAATTAAAGCACTCTTGTAGGAAATTAAATCATGCTTGCAACAAAGTAAAGGTGACTTGTCCAAGTATTAAAGTGACCTTGATTACTGTGATGACTATGTTATGCCTCATGTACCTCAAATTATAAGAATCAAACCACAATATTCTTGCAAACAAGGAAAATAAGCTATCTCGATTTCCAAACCATACAGTTGTTAATTAGAAATCTAGATGTAGAGTTGAAATAGCGAAAGTTGAAGCAACCAGAGTTGCAGCAACATGAGTTACAACAACCAGAATTGTAGTAAGGTAACACTAATGCTAAAACAAAATTAAATAGAGGAATTGTTGGAAACAAATGAAAATGAAATAAATATGTTACAACTACACTTCAACCATACAAAAAACAAGGTTCGGAATATCCTCATAAAATGGCGGCGGAAAAGTTACAACAATGAGGAAACAATGGAGTTGCAACATGATGTTTTATAGAGGAATTGTTGGAAATAAATAAGGAAGAGAAACTACAACTACTTTTTTATCAATCATAGATCACTACCTTGCAATGTTAGCAATCAAAAGATACAACAATGGAGAATAACGAGATGTTAATGAAGGAATTGTTGGAAATAAATAAGAAAATAGAAATTCAATTATAACTACTTCTACGAACTGTAAAAGATACAAATAGTACCAAGCTAAGGAGGGAGCCCTGACTCCTCTTACAAGGTACTAGTCTAAGAATGTAGTAGATGCTCAAATGCTCAACACGCCATCAATTGAATAGGAATGAAACATAAATTTGATTAAATTAAAAGACAGAGCTTCATTACAATTCCATATGACAAACTATCTGGTGATTTTCCTCTACCCCTCAGCTCAACGAGAGAGAGTGTATTTATACAAAATGACTACTTTAAAAGTGAGATAAGAATATCGATAAAGAGCCATGAGAATCAGGTTGTCTCACCATTACATTGTTTTTTTCGAAAGAAGGAAAAACCAAGTGTGTGCTAACTAAAATCAGACACAGCATGTGGTGGTTGAGTTTTCCTTTCCATACTAGAACCCAATTTCCTTTTTCTTATTCAAAAGTGATTGTTGGTTGAATGGTCATTTCCTGGTGATATTTTATGGTTGACTGGTGATTTGTTGAAGAGTTGCAACAACGGTCTAGTGAGAGTTGCAGCATCACGAGTCAAAGCACTGTGAGTTGCGACAATGGGAGTTGCAGCAACGACCAGAGTTGTAGCACTGGGAGTTGCAACAAAGAGAGTTGCAACAACGACCAGAGTTTCAGTAGATGCACCTGAATAGGAATTGCAACTCTCATGTTGGAAAGGTGTCTGCACAGCTTGTTCCTGTAAAACCTTGTTATCAGAAAAAGTAATAATCTCTTGAAAAATGTATAAAAATAAGTATTGAAAATGGCATGTTGGGTAACTATTTGTACCTTAACCAAAATGTGTCATTATGGATGAAAAGTGTTATGAATATGGAAGTGAAAATGGGAAAAAGGTGAGAAAAAAGTATTGGATGGGTGATAAAAAAATGTCAATTTGAGCACCCGTCAATATGTTGTTCAAAGGCTTGAATAATATTGGTGCATTGAGAAAGGATCAATCCATCAAAGGTGGATTCTTTCTAGAAATCTATGATGATAAGGTTTTGGATTCGATCTTCTTTTTTGTTGTCTTCAAGGCACATAGATTTTCATATTCTTTGATATGTAAGATCTCCATTAACTCCTCTTAGGTACCTTTGGATATGGGTATGTTTCTTCTAGAATGCTATGGATTTTATAATTTGGGTGTCGAGATGGAACCCTGATAAGATTATCCTTATTAATTTTTATATAATTTACTTGAGTCGACATTTTAATATGTGATATTTTGGTTTTCACTGAAGTGTCAATGACTTTATCAATGATTATCAATGGAACTTCAACCATCACTAGATCTATAGATGTTTATTTATCATTGAATTGTTTATTGAACTCAACTTTTGGAAGCTCTAAAACTTAATTAGGAATGAAACTTTTATTTTTAGTTTCAATCCCTTCTATTGAGGTCATTTTATCTTCAGTTTCAACTTTTAGAAGATATTCCACCAATACAACTTCATTGATAGCAACATTAGTTTTTTCCATGTTGATTTCATTGGTGTTAGTACCCTTTTCCATGTTTTGGACTTTTTGTTGTGCCTTATTCTCATTCTTCAACTTCTTTATTTCCGTCGATATAGTTTTATTATGATTTCTCAAACAAGAAATTTCATTATCTTTGGATGACAGTTTTTCACTAATATTTTCAGTATCTCTTTTGTGAGTTATTTTTATATTGTTATTTTGTTGTTACAACTCTTTTATCTGTTGTTGAAATTTGTGAATTTTGTATCTTGCTTCTCGAATTCCCTTCAAGTGTGCACAATTTCTTCTTCTTTGATGATAAGGGTTCTATTCAAATCTCTATTTTTACCTTCTAAATCATCAAAACCTTGTTGTTGTGATCCCTTGTCCCCGTAGATTATCGTATTTTGTATTGGGTCTATAACTTGGAAACATTTTAAAATGTTATTTTTGAATGTTTCCCAATCTTTAGCTAGCCCATAAGATTTGGAGTTCCACCATAAAAACAAATCATAAGACAATTTGTCCAAGTGCATTCATGCAATGTTAATTTTCTCTTTCTCATCGAGTATGTTATAATAATTGAAATAATCTTTGACATTATTAATCCATCATGTGCCTTCTTGATCATCCCCATCGTCAAACATTGGTAATGTCATTTTTTACTTGAATATATTTTTGATAATAATACTTGACCTTCTTAAGAATATATCTTAAGAATGTAAATATTTTCACCCTTTATTTATTTTAACAAGAAAATATCCTATAAACTTAAATATTTCAGGTTTTGCCAATATTTTCATGTTATTCACATTTTATTCACAACTTTTCACATTATTCAAGTTATCAATATTTTCACTTTTTTCACTTTCACATGAATTTTTCTATAGTATATTGACTTGGTGACTTCTCACAATGTCTCAAACTTGTCTTATCCTCATGCAAGAATTCCTCCACATAAGATTAAATCTTTCTTTCTTCACAATCCTGATATGTTGTGTTTCCTTCCTTTACGTTGTCAAATTATATATATTATTTAGTTGATACTTCTTAACATGTAATTTTAAAACACTTTGAAACTTCCCCTTTTAGTTACATTTTCTTACCATGTATGTGACAATTAACTTTACATATGCCAACTATGGAATCTTTGTTTGACTTGATACTTCTTTACGTGCACTTTTAAAGATACTTGGAAACTTTCCTATTTAATTATGCTTTCTTACCATGCACATGGAAATCAAATTTACTTATTGCCAACTACAGAGTCTTGACTTATACTTCTTCACATGCACTTTAAAAATACTTGGACAATTTTTATTTTCTTTTCTTTTTTTCTTCTCCTCTTCTTTTTTCTTTAATATGAGAATAAAGAGTGGGCCACCACACTAGATATTATTTGAAAAATATTTTATTGCTTTCTTTTTTATTTTAATTCCAATAGAAAAATAAAATTGATAACAAATGAATGAAATAAATGAAAAATATATATTTGGCCACAGGCCAGTAGAAAGACCACTCTGATACCACTTGAAGCAAACATCTTAGTCACTTCACCTAAGCATCCATTATAACATAGATGAATCTATATATTCCTCAAGGGAAAAATAATTATTATTTATTATTCATGGTATTTTCCTTATGAATATTATGAAATGATATTTATTTATTACATTATGATAATAAATATAATATGCATCGGGTATATGACAATTCGTCTATTATCCTTGGGCATGAATGGAAACATCTAATTGGTGAGTACCTCAACCTTGATGGTTTGCACTTGATTATTCCACGTGATCATAAAAATATCGTCATACAAGTGAAGCAAGAACTATCCCTTATATTGAAAATAATCCAAGTCCTGATATAAAATATATCAAAAATTATCTTGGTACTTACTCTACTTTCACAGAGGAAGAATATTCATCCTTTGTCCAAACTAGTCATGACCATGACTAGTTTTGGAATTTGTAGTTTGATGGTGCTTCCTATTGAGAATGAGGTGGTGCTAGAATCATATTTTATTCCCAAACAGGTAAATATCAGTAGTATGTTTTTTAGTTGAATTTCTGATGTACAAACAATGTTGTTGAGCTTAAAGCTATATGCTTAGGTCTAAAAAATTATTTAGAGTTAGGCTACGAGCACTTGCAGGTCTTTGGTGACTCAAAATTAATAATTAACATGATCGAAATAATTTTCAAGCTACCCAATAAGATTTTTAGAAGGTATATTCAAGTAGTTGATCAGATCACTAAAAAATTTCTTTCATTTAATTTGTCTTACATTCATAGATAAATGAATGTAGTGGTTGATAAAATAGTTTTTTTCACCTCTCGTCCAAATAGGAAACATTCTACTAATGGGCCTAATTGTAATGTTATTTCACTTTCTTTCCCCTATGTGCCAGATAATGATGAATCTTGGAGGATTTTTTAAAATGACGAAGATATTTGTTGTCTTTTTATAGACCAAGGTGATGAAATATTTGATACCCCGGGTGTCATCAATCTGAAAAATAATGTTTATCCTAGAGGTTTGGTTCCTCTTAAGAATATGTTCTCAACTAATTATACTCCAAATAATGTTAGTTAGAACCATGAGCCTCCAAAATCAACATTACCCCAACCATCTCAATGAATATAGGCTACAAATATGATCCCAAAATATTATACATAAGATCCAAAAGCATCGAAGAAGAAAAACCAAGTTCCTATCCATCTTTGAAGAATTCAAAGACATTTTTGCATGGTCCTGTAAATATTTAAGGGGCTTTGATCCTAGTATTATTTAATACTCTATCCCTCTTGAAAAAGAGGTAGAACCTATCAATACAAAATTAGATGTTGTGATTAGGAAAGAAATTGAAAAAATGCTTGAGGAAAATGCTATTTTTCCTATCCGCTACTCAAAGTGGGTTGTTGATTTAGTTTTAGGTTGGAAAAAGAATGGAAAAAATAGAATTTGTGAGACTTTAGAGACCCAAACCAAGCAAGTGTCAAAGATAACTTTACCTTACCCTTTATGGATGCAATTTTACAATAGGTTATCGGTTCAAAGATGATGTCTCAACTAAATGGTTTCTTTAATTATAATCAAATAGATCAATCCTAAATATCACGTAAGCATCATCAAGGGGAATTCAATATGAAAACATTGTTTTTGAGGCATATATACAAGGAAGGGAATCAATTTCACTTTTTTTTTTTAATTCCATCTCTTTATTTCATGGGTATATAGAACTTAACAATGAATTTGACTCTCTATCCAAAGAAGGCCTTTAGATGGAAGTTGGAAAATGGACATTTCTAGAGTCCAAGGATGATCAAGTTCGTGAATATGCTCTATTGTTTCTTATTTAATTAGTGCTTTTGGATTTTATTTCATGATGATTTTGGCATATTCACCAATACTGCTCGAGGAGGGGGTGAATCAGTATTGAGCACTTTTTAACATTTTCAACCATAACATGTAAACATTGAGTTATTAATAATTTCATTAAATTATGATTTCATTTAACATATCATAAAAATATAACCACAGATGCAAAGTACACAAGAGTTTTACATGGAAACCCAAATGGGAGAAAACAACAGAAAAAAATTTAATATGTATCTTGAATATTACATCCACAGGAAGCACCAATTTCCAATATTCTCCAGCACCGAATGGAAGGAGGCACCAACCCCCTATGTACAAGCTCCAACCTGAAGGAATCTCCAACTCCCTAGATTATCCAACACCAACTGGAAGGAGGCTCCAACCCCATGATTTATAGGCTCCAACATGAAGGAAGCTACAACTCCCTGAATTCTCCGGCACCAACAGGAAGGAGGCTCCAACATGAAGGAAGATATGACTCCCTATATTATCCCACTCCAATCGAAAGGAGGCTACAACCCCCTTATTTCCCCTTCCATCCTCCCTGAAATATAAATGTAGACTCAACATGTCACTATTGTTGTCACTAATACATCATCGTCATCAAAACCAAACTCAACTTGTCACTGTAACTGTCACTGATCATCAAAACTAGACTCAACCGACCATTGTAATTTTCATTTATATTAATACATCATCATCATCAAAATCAGATCCATACCAATAACCACATAAATCTTATGCCAATATCACCAAGAACATCTCCAAATCATGTGCTCAAAATCAACATTATATGCATCAATCCATGAGCCAAGATGTGCTTCAAGCATGTGCCAAATCATCCATGATATAATTCAAACCATGTACCATTACCATCAAGATATGCATCAACCATGTGCCAAAACATTAAAGACATGCCTCAATCATGTGCCAAAATATCCATGATATGCCTCAACCATGTACCATGACCATCAAGATGTGCATCAACCATGTCCCAAAACATGTGCCAAAATATGTCTCAAGCATGTACCAACATCTCCAAAATATGCCTCAAGCATATACCAAGATCTCAAACATGTGCAAAAATAACCAAGATATGTATCAAAGCATATGCCAAAAAAAATACCTCAAGCCATGTACCAAAGTATCCAAGTTGTACCTCAAGAATATTACATGCCTTAAGCATGTGTAAAACCATCCAACATATGCCTCAAAGCATATGCTAACACCATATGCCAAAGACCTCAAGTATGTGCCATAACCTTCAAGATAGTCTCAAAATATATAGAATAACATAATTTTTCATTATGTAAAACCTAGTACATCATATCTCAGACCATCAGACCTTCCTCAAGCTTCAACATCAAGACAATAGCTCCATCATCAAACTTTTCCTTAGCCTTGCAGGACTAGAATGGACAACATGTAGTGCCTCTCTTGACAAGTGTTGTGAAACATGTGGTGGCCTCGTAGGATGCCCTATGCCTGAACTACGGGGGTCTTCTCAATTAGGGTTACCAGAAACCCTTCTCACATCTACAACTATGAGACTTCCTTCCTTCGCACTCCTACGCTACTTCAGTTTCTCCAAGAGATCACATACTCGTTTTCTGAAACTTGTTTGGTTATTATTAGAGGCTCTTTGATGTGTATTTATAACCTTCCAAGTAACTCCTTTATTTGACTTATGATCAACCTATAACTTCTTATTTGCAACTACTTTTCTCCTTTAATTAATTTTGGGGTCGACTTGTAACTTCTTGTTGCAACCGTTTAGGGTATTTTTAACCATACTTCAGGGCTTCATATTTAAGAGGGTACAACTTCTCAACCATAAGGAACCACATGGTGTACCACCTGCTGTTGGAAATGGAATGACGAGGACCATCCATCTATGAGATTTTTTCATCCATTTTTAGTGTCCTTCGCCCTCTTTTTCTCCAATCAACTTCGGGATTCATGACCACTCCTTTGGGACTTCATAACAACTTAACCACTTAACCATACTTCAATGGATTCTTGTAGAACTATTCAAAGATTATTTCCATGAGGGACATGCTTAAAACTACACCATAAGGAGACCACTTTGGAAACTTCTTCAAATACACCCATTACTTCTAGAGACTTCCAACTTTGCTTATGGGCTTCTTCTAGGGTTGACATCAATGACGAGCAACTTTCCAACATTGACATCAATGACAACTAACTTTCCAAGAGATGATTCATCTTTAATGTCTAGAATATAATTAGGATGGTAGGTCCCTATAGTTTTATATGTCCTTGTATGATGTTATAGTCTTGTCCTCTATGAAATTTTGTATATGTTTCTTAAACTTTAAAGGGATAGTGTACCATTTTTATGAGTCTTTTTAGAAACTATACAAGATTTTATGGTGATTGTATATGCATACGAGCCAATTTTGCAGTTTGGAGTCTAGTATGGATACATCAAGGCCTTTTTTTAGCTACTATTTTTGGTGATCGGTGCTTTAGATGGTCTCAAAATGAAAAATGAATCTGCAGAATGTAATTTCTCTTCTTCTTGAATAGAATTTACTAGATGTTTTCCAAGGAAAGAATATATATATATATATAGAGAGAGAGAGAGAGAGAGAGAGAGAGAGAGATTCATGACCCATGCACACATAAGTGGATCAAAACCCAACCTCATTTTTCTCTTTTATTATAGCCCTAAGGGTTAGCTTAATCAATTGAGCCATATTTCCAAGGAATGTTTCCAATAGGGAGGTCATAGGTTCAAATCCATTCGAGTCCCTTGAGGTTACTAGCCTATATTGTGGCTAGCAATTGATTTGTTCTCTATTTAGATATTATGTGGAATATGGGGGACCTTACTAGGATTTCCTTCAAAAATATGGATCCACCCTCTTCCCTAGAATATCTATATGGAGGGTGGTTCAACTGTTGGCCACAATAGCGACTAGTAACCTCAAGGGAATTGACTAGATTTGAACTAGTGACCCATAACCTCCCTGTTGGAAGAATACCTAAGTGGAAAGAAGGATGATCGTGGGGAAATAAAGCATGTAGAAACAAAAGTAACAGCTGGAAGGAAACACAGCACGCGCGCATGCAAGAAAGCATGCACAAGGAGAGTGACAGCTGGAAGGAGGAGTAGCATGTGCACATGAGAGGAAGACCTAACATTGGTAGGGTTAGGGTTTTGATAATGTATTGTAATGGATGAAGAGCCAAATATTTATAAATACCGACACTGAGGTATTATAGTGGGTTATGATGTGTAGGTATCATAGGTTGGATTTTTGCATTGTTCAGATTGTTGTTACATCATAGATATGTAGGAGTCGGTGTGAATTGTAATGTTATTATGTACTATTTTGTAAGCTATTGAGCCAGAGGAGAGGAGAGAAGGAATATATGAGGATTATATCGCAGGCTGAGAAGCCTGGTGCGATCTAGTTCACCTCATATAGATATTACCCATCTGAGGAGAATTGTAAGCGCGCGGCGCTAGATACGTAGAATTACCATAATAAAAGAGCTAAGAGACAAATCTTTGTGGACATAGCCCGGGAGGGGGTGAACCACGGTAACATATTTGTAATGTGATGAATGCATGCATATATTTATCATATTTTTAGTAGTTATTTGTTATGCTTAATGAATGAATGAGTTATTACATTGCTTGTTTAAATGTTGTTGCGATATTGAGGGAATAAGTCGCGAATCACAGTAGGTTTCAATCACAAGTTATAATAATTGGGTCAGAATAAAGATCCCATATCTCGCACTCAATCCTAGGATGTAAATGCATGAGTCTTACAGCCACCCATTAAAGCTATCTCGGGTGAGACTGCACGGCCCATTCTGTCTGATGCATTGCCTTCTGGTTTACCAGGAGGGCCGATAGTTTTAGAGGATTTGTTGGAAACCTGAAAGACATGAACCCTGGGTCAATAACTCAGATGGTAGAGAAGGAAAACTAGAAAACCCAACAAATGGTTATGTTTTTGTTGGAAGGAACAAAGGAGGATTGAGTAGATAAGATAGGTGGAGCGGGAAACGAACAAAGAAAAGAAGAGAGCAATGAGCCATTAGAAGGGGATGTTGCGACTGTGGAACTCCACAAAAGAAGAAATTGAAACTTGGTTGAGAACCAAAGAGCTAGAGTTTTCATAGAAAGACAATAGAAACCCTAGAATAACACCCCAAAAATATCTGGACAAATACATTATTGGAAGATTGGTTGTTGTCATTGATGTCAACCCTAGTCATGGGTTTTGGACCGCAAGATTGATGAAGGTATTTGGACATGAAGGAAAATGCACATGTAGATAAAACACCCATGGATGGATAGTATACATCATGTTGTTTCCGGTGGCATGTGGCACGTCACGTGGATCCTCATGGTTGAGGAGAAATGAATTTTTGAAGATGATAAAGTGAATTGAAGAAGGAAGTACATGTAGGCCCTGAAGATAATTAAAGAAAATAATTACAAAATAAGAAAGTGTCAGGTCGGCCC
>ML781369.1:344621-363772 GCA_009831015.1 Picea engelmannii | reverse complement strand
TACAAAATAAGAAAGTGTCAGGTCGGCCCTAATGTTAAAAGGAAGTGAAATAAATGGTATAAATAAACATCATTATACATTCATTTGATACAAGTTGAATTTCAGAGGTAATAAGAAGAAAAGAAGGCCGGATTTCAAGGGAGGATGAAGTCTTTTGGTGATGTGTTCTAAGGTATGTTATTGTCAGGTCATCTTACCATTTTTTATATAAACTTTTTTATAGAACGATTCAGATGGTTAAATTGCTATGGTATTGAGAAGACATATCAAGGTACCTCTGGTAAAAAATTCAGCTCTTTATTCGCTATAATTATGGAGATACGCTCTGTGGAAGATAGGGTTTGTGACCAGTCCTAAAGCTAGTCAATAAACAGGTGTTCCGGGTAAAACAGTCATAACTTCTTCATCGAGAATCCAAATGAAGTGGGACAAATTTCATTGGAAAGAGTACGGACTTTGGTTTCTTGTGTGAGAGTTTCAGAATTGGATGTTAATTATTGAGCGTGGGGCATTCTGTGCAAGTTCACTCTCCTGAATAGACCAGAATTGAATAAAGTCTACCATTCTTTCTATAACCTCTTTTTGGGGAGGATTCAAAGAGTGAAAATTGGAGGATTCTTAGAGAATACATTGAGTAATATTATCTATAGGATCAGATTAATACAATAATTGAAGAATTGCAGAAATTGAGGAAGTCTCAGGAAGCATTATCAGGTTCTATGTGATGATTGGTTGATGGTGATGATTTAATGTAAAGTTTTATTATCTCTCATATATTATTGGGTGGAAGGAAGGGGCAAGGATGGAGATTTAAACTCTCTCTTGATATTGGAGGATTGTATCTTCCTCTTGGAGGTTCATCCCTCCCTTTACATTTGGAAGTTGTAGCTACCTTTGGAAGTCATTACTTCCCTTGAACAATAACTATTGATTATTTCTCATATATTGTGCATGGTGTATTGCGGTGTATTGGTGTAACTCTTATACTATTGTTCATTGCTCATTGGATATACTTGAATGGTTTAAGTATAAGTTGAAAAAGGTTTTAAATTGTACTTGATATTGATTCACCCCCCCTCTCAGTATTAACATACATGTTTACTGATTTGTACGAAGTCTTTTTCTGTGATTTTCTGCATCTATTGCAGGAGTGGATACTAAGGTTGAAGGATAACCATGCGAAAAACCAGATTCGACAGTTAGAGTGGACCTCAATACAGATTGATCAGTTACAGCAGGTGAACAACAAATTCACCCATGCAGTAGACTTTTGGCTTGATAGTATTGTGGCAGGGTTTATAACAGAGTTTGCAGTTAACACATCGAAGTCATAGAGCGCAATGGAGCAAGAATTTCTACATGGACCTCGAGGAAGGTAAATTCAATCACTGTATACTTCTATTAAGATACTGCTATATAACAAGGGTGTAATGACAACGGAATCAGATAGCTAAACTTCCCTGCCTGCATGGGGGAAGAGGGGAAGCACTGATAGAGAGAGGAGAAATGGAAGGAGGCAAGGAGACGAGAAAGAAGGAGGAACCCTTGGACCCGATCATGATGGATGACAACCCGATCATGATGGATGATGACCAGATCCAGTGGATCTTGGAGACAACTTGAAAGATGCGTAGCGTAGCACCCTACCAATACAAGGTGAATACTAATAAGAGAGCTATAGCCATGAGGGAAGGCTTGGAAAGTCATGAGGACGAGGTAGAGGATCTCTGTGCTGTGGAGAAGATTGAGGAAATCATGCACACAACATACGAGAGGAAGACAAGAGGTCCAAGAGTGGGAGGAGAAGGTAGTCATCCTATCCATATTAATGTCAGTGTGGAACCCATAAAATCATGTGCGACTAATACACCAAAGAGAACACCATCATTTAGACAATCGTAGTTTGGAGGAAGTCCAAAAGCAAGAAGTACATATACACAAGGAACAAAAACTGGAGGCGCTAGTTTAGGAAACACTAGTCAAGTATCAACACCGTGCAGAGGAGGTAGTAGTTCAGTATTTAGAATGGCAGGACATGATCCCACCATCAGAATACCATAATTTCGAGGAGAAGCAGCAGAATACCCTGAGAAGCATTTGTCCATTTGTGAAAATATCTGGGAAGAAAAATAGATCACCGATGAAGATACCAAACTCGTGCAGCTAGCTATTACACTAAGAGACCGTGCACTAGACTGGTACATGACTCTAGACACAAACAATGCCCCTGGGATGACAAGGAAACTGGTATAAATTAAGAAGTTACTGATTAATGAGTTCCAGAAGCTGAGTTCAGAGGATCAGTACATGAACGAGATGATTGAAATAAGACAAAAACCAAGAGAATTTGTATGGGAGATTGACCATAGATTCAAGAGACTGAAGAGAAAGTTAAAATATCTCATGATCGATATGCAGCATCGACACCTATTTGTCAATTCACTACTCCCACACTTAAAATACCCTTTACGACAACATAAATTTCAAATGCAGGTAGAGGCTCTGCAGGTAACCTTTCAACTGGAAGAAAACCAGTACCAACAGACAGACCTAGCTATCGAAGAACTGAAGGAGTATTTGAAGAATCTCACGTTTCAGCTGAACCGGAATAAGAACAAGGACAAACAAGAAGTCGTTTGGTGTACCACGTGCAGGATGGAAGGACACCACAAGAACAAATGTCCAACGTTTGCATAGTATATGGCAGCAGGAATGTCGAATCCATTACCAACGAGAGGATTATGGTGCGAAATCTGTAAGAAATTGGGCCATGACCCTTATCACTGCACGATGATGAAAAAATACCAAACAGTCCCAAAGAGTTCATATTTCACCTTTTGCAAGCCAGTGGGCCATGACGATAAATATTGTAGAACTATGGAGCTGATGAGAGAAAGGACATCAGATGCATATTGGGTACAGGCCGAAATGATGACTAGGCAAGCAACACCACAGTTCAATCAAGTCCCAACTCCATACAACACTATACAGTAGCATTATAATACAGCGCAAAAAACATACAATAACGCATAGCCGTAGTACAACCCGGCACAGCCTTAGTACAATACCGCGCAGTATAATCAGGCGCCTCAGTATAACATGTCGAGAGGTGATCGAGCAGGCTATAGAGGAGGAGGAAAAGCCAAAGGAGGTTTCGGACGAGGTAGAGGACCAGTCACATGTCACAATTGTCAGCAACCAGGACATTATGCAAGGGAATGTCCACTTCCACCAGCAACTTGTATGTATTGTCGTGCATTGGACCGTGATACAGAGGAATGTCCGACATTGCTAGTGAATATTCAGGAAAAGAGGAACCAGAAAAATTAGAATGTTCAGTGGATTTCAGCTGAAGCAAGGGATCAAGGACGGAATATCAACATAGTTACCCATGGAGGAGCTAAAATAGGCATTGACGCAGTTCAACAAGAACCAGTGCAGAACCAATGGGTAAAGAAGAACATTGAACCCAGGAAGTAGTTCAACGCGCATAAGGAAAAGGAGATCTTTGAAGAGTCCAGACAAGAATTTTAGAAGGAGGACACAACGTCGAATTCAATTGCACAGCATAACAAGGAAGCACTAGAATACAAGATGCCTCCATCATTGGATCATACCAACGAAATGCAACCCATGGGACAAGTAAGTATGATCAAAGGATTTTTGCAATCATGTGTAAAAGTGTTAAGTGATACATCATCTGTGAAAATATTGCAAAACATCCTAGAAAAGTGTAGCAGCGAGACGGAAGAAAAGATAGAACCTAAAATAGTTAATCACCTACACACAAAAAGAAGAACAAGTAGGGAATTTAGACTGAATGCTAACATTGGGGATTTCAATATGGGAGACTTTATACTGGATCTAGGATCTGAAGTGAATGTATTACCAAAGAATACATGGAAATTCATGGGAGAGCCCGCATTAGGATACTCACATGTTCAATTGAAACTAGCAAACCAACATAGAGTCCTACCAATCGGTAAATTGAAAGGAGTGATCGTAGACCTTGGTGGAGTACGCACTAAAATAGACTTTGAAGTCATTGAAATAGTAGATGGTACGATGCCTTACCCAGCATTACTTGGTCTGGATTGGGCATTTGACAACCAGGCCATAATGAATTTGAAGACCAGGAAAATGACATTTGAGTCTGGAGAATACGGGATCATCGCGCCATTAGACCCATCAGAAGGGGAGAGGTTTGTAGAACCTACTTGCCTAGACTTAGAGGAAATCGGCCAGTTGTACAGAACAACTAGACGCGATGAGGATTACGTAAACCCAACTGCATACAGGGTACTCAATTGGTGAAGCATTACTTCATGCGCAACAAACTCAAACACCATTTTAGAGAAATAGCAACAGAGTCTACACGAAGATGTGCAAGAATAGAACACGCAGTAAGATGGATAGGCACAGAAATCAGGGAACCACCCAGTTTCCACAGAATAAATGATTTGGAAACATTCTTGACACAGTACAAAGACGTAGTGTTAGAGAACCAGAGACTGTTAGCACATGACTTAGCACTAAAGGCCACACCAAAAATATGGTGGGGCACACACAAAGAGAAAATCACATACTGGTACCAATGTAAGTGGTTACTGCGCATAAGTTTCGACACAGAACAGAAAAACAACAAACAGTAGAAATATGAAGGACACTGAGCACCAGCAGAACACTTGGAGGCATGTAGAATGTTGTGGAAAATGACACCACCATAGGAATGGCCTCATCAGTTCATACATACTCTAGAGGGCATACTAGCGAATTGGTATATGGACCAGGAATTGCGCAAAGGAACTATGACATGGACGACATTGCGACAAAATTTCAAAATCACTTTCTCATTCAAGCATGAGAACCCCAACATAGATGCATCCCTTAAATAGATCAGAGGAGTAATATTCATCAAAGAACCAGAAATAGAATTGATCACAGAACAACAACAACGAAACAAACAGACAGTCAAGGAATTGTTGTCTTGTTACCACATACAAGAAGAAGCACCAGATGAAGATGATCCACGTGATATTCAAATCGAAGAAGTAGAAGGCAAAAGAGATGTGGAAAGACCACCCATAGAATTAGAAGTCATTTACGTGCCAATCAAGGTAAAAAAAGTTAACATTGGGACAGCTGAGCAACCCAAAATGGCCAGCATTGGAGATTACTGGGATGAGCAAACAGTAGAAAGTATCACAAAGTTGTTACGTGAATACAATGACCTCTTTCCCACAACAATCATAGAAATGAAGGGTATTGTCGTAGAACTGGGAGAAATGAATATACCACTTAGACCTAATGTGAGACTTATTAGATAGCGACCCTATAGATTGAACTCAATATACAAACAGAAAGTCAAAGATGAGATCGACAGGATGCTCGAAGACGACATCATAGAACTAATTGAGGAGTCAGCATGGACAAGTCTAATGGTAGTACAGGACAAGAAACAAGGAGGGATTAGGATATGCATCGACTTAAGGAAGTTGAACGATGCATGCCTACATGACCCATTCCCTACACCGTTCACGGATGAAGTGTTAGAGAATGTAGGAGGACATGAAGCTTACTCGTTCATTGATGGATTCTCGGGCTACCATCAGATTAAGATAGCACAGGAGGAAAGACACAAGACCATGTTTGCGACAGAATGGGGATCTTATCAATACACAGTCATGCCATTTGGACTGAAGAACACACCAGCAATATTCTCCAGAGTGGTCATCGCAACATTTAAGGAATTCATCCAACAGTTTCTTGAAGTATAACTGGATGATTGGACAGTCTATAGCCTATTGAAAAACCATGTGGAATTTTTATGGTTGATGTTAGAAATATGCAGACAGTGCCAGATATCACTGAAAATCAAGAAATTCATATTTGGAACACTGTTTGGGATACTATTGGGCCACATAGTATGCAAACAAGGTTTATTAGTAGATCTGGAAAATATCGCAGTCATTGTTAATTTGCCATCACTGAAAACAATCTGTCAACTAAGAGCGAAGTTATGACACACAGGATACTACAGGAAATTCATCAAAGGATATGCGAAGATCACAGCACCAATGGAAAATATGCTAAGGAAGGATACAAAGTTTCAGTGGAACGACGAGTGTCAACACAGTCTGGATACCTTGAAGGAAAAGATGGTTACCATGCCGATATTGGTATTTCTAGACTGGGAAAAGACATTCCATGTGCATGTAGATGCATCATCCATAGCACTTGGAGCTATCTTAGCATAGCCAGGAGCAGGAGACTTGGATCACCCGATAGCATTTGCAAGTAGAAAGTTATCAGACTCGGAACAGAACTATAACATGATAGAAAGAGAAGGCCTAGCCATGGTCTATGCACTACAGAAATTCAGACATTACTTATTGAGGAAGCACTTTCAAATGTTCACAGATCACTCAGTCCTGAAATACATAGTCAACAAGCCAGTGTTGGGGGGGAGAATCTATCGATGGTTACTACTATTCCAAAAATTCGAATTTGAAGTAATATTTAAACCAAGGAAATTGAATGCAGGACCTGACCACCTGTCGAGGGTCACAAATGGAGAAGAACCTACGAATTTAGAAGACAACTTTCCAGATGCACAGTTATTCTCAGTACATATTATTGATGAATACTTCACAAATATCATTCAGTTCTTGAGTACAGGTACTGCGCCATAAGACTATAGCACCATGCAGAAGAAAAACCCGGTAGTCCTCGTTGTCGACTATCAACTGATTGCAAGACATTTATATAAAATGGGCGCAGATAGCATCTTGCGAAGATACGTGTTAGAGCACGAAAGACCACGAGTCTTAGCAGAATCCCACGAGGGAATAGCAGGATGAAATTATGCAGGTAAAGCTACCGTGCATAAGGTATTGCGTGTGAGACTATGGTGGCCAACGATTCACAGAGACTCGAAGGAGTACTGTCAAAGATGCAATGTCTATCAAAGGGTAGAAAAACCCAACAAAAGGGACGAGATGCCATTACGACCACAAGTAACATTACAGGCATTTGACAAGTGGGCAATAGACTTTGTGGGACCAATCAACTCACTAGCAAAAAGAACAGGGGCTAGGTACATTATCACTACGACAAAATATTTAACAAGATGGGAGGAAGCCGCACCAATAAAAGATTGCAGCACAGAAACAACAGTGCACTTTTTGTTTGAACAAGTAATCACTCGATTTGGGTGCCCAAGAGTTTTGATGAGCGACCAAGGCACGCACTTCATAAACAACACCATTCATGTGATGACTGAAGAATTTGAAGTCCACCACCAGAAGAGCACACCATATCATCCACATGCAAATGGCACAGTGGAAGCCCTCAACAAAATTATGGAGAACGCTAACATCAACAGGGACGACTGGTACCTCAAAGTACCAGTAGTATTATGGGCATACATGACTACATGCAAAAATTTGACAGGGCACACACCATTCAAACTGGTTTATGGCCAAGAAGTAGTAGTGCCATTAGAGTTTTTAGTACCCAGCTTGCACGTAGAAGCTATCACACAAATGACAGAATGAGGTGCAGTACAGGAGAGAATGAATCATTTATTGACCATGGAGGAAGACCAAATCTTGACAGGATTCCATCAACAATTGCAGAAAGC
Source organism: Picea engelmannii (assembly GCA_009831015.1). NCBI lineage: Eukaryota > Viridiplantae > Streptophyta > Pinopsida > Pinales > Pinaceae > Picea > Picea engelmannii. The sequence goes on along the minus strand of ML781369.1, from coordinate 356,130 downwards.
AAGAGACAAAGCTTGGCATGATAGACACATCAAGAATAAAATGTTCAAGGAAGGAGATCTAGTATTGGTGTATGACAGTAAATCGTTTCAACACCCGGGAAAGCTCAGAATGCATTGGTTAGGACCATACGAAGTAAAATCTATCACAAATAGAGGAGTTGTACAATTAATATATTTAGCAGGCGTAGAACTCAGAGGGATGATCAATGGGAGTCGATTGAAGCTATATATGGACAGTCGTCCACCCACCGCGCAGTAAAAAAAAAAAAAATCGAAAAGAGAACAAAAAGGAAAAAAAACTAAAAAGAGTGCAGTGTGCCAGAGGTGGAAAGGCCACACAAATATAGAAACACAAACTCGACAAGAAGAAATACAACAATCACATCCAAAGGGAAACAAGCGGGAAAAGCAGAGTCGACAAAAGCAGGACGACATGACAACACTAGGCATAATTAAAGGATGGCAAGGACTGATGGGACGCCACATTAATCGTGCCAACTGAAGAAGGCACATTAGGAGTAATGGCAAGTACAAAACTGCAAAAGATGCATTGAACCGGTGATCAAGGTGCATTAAACCCATAATCAAGGAAGCATCCTCAACAAGGTTCATGAGAAATCCATACAACACACGGGCGAGGGAGCCAATAGTCTATTCACAAAGAGAGAACAAACAGAGAGTGACAGAGGTGAAAGAACATAGAGATCGTTCGAACCCAACTTACATTTGACATTCATCACCATGGCACCGCCTAAGCAAGCAAAAGCGATCCAGACAACTAGGCAAACCAGATTTCAAACCAGGTCACGAGGACAGGCCGAAGAAGGTGAACAACAGTCGTCAGAGGTCATCAATGTCGACGAAATCCCATCCCTAGAGACGATGTCAGTACAACCCACATTGATACTGGAATAAATTCAACAGCCAGTAGAAGAGGCCACGAATGTAGATACAGCCGCAGCGACACAAGAACCACATAACTAGGAAGTAGAAACCCTAAAGGAGGTGCAACCAGAGAATATAGAAGAAGCTCATAAAGTGAATGGCACGGTGTCGAATCCGACAACAACAGTGGAGATAGATGAGTCTCAAACAACCATCTCAGAACATCAAGTAGGGGAGACCATTGAAGATGTCTTGGTTTGGCCGGAATGGCATACATAGGAACAACCAGAAGTTGTTGGAACTTCGATCCATCCATCACAGCAAAAATATAAGATATAGATACCAAGTTCACCCTGCAAGAAACCTGCAGCAGAAATTGTTTTACCACGCATACCAGCTAGAGTACAAGTAGGACTAGAGCTACTGGGTCATGTTGGAAAGATCAAATATTCAGACCATGATGTAGCAGACGAAGCCAAGTTCCCAGAACTTGCGAAAAGGGTCTTTCTACAGACTATGGGCACAAATCCATTTGGACAACTGATCAATCAGCCATATTAGTGGGCAATTGGGCTAGAGAAAATGGAAATTGTAGGTCTGTTGGACCTACTACATTTTGGCAGAGGCCAGAACGCAACAACATGCATCAAGTAGCTATTAACAGTCACACATGGAGGGTACATATGTCTGGACAAACCCATCCCCATAATTGTTGATCTTATTGCGCAAATAACAGGATTACCAATTCAGGGTATGGATCCCGCGTTGTTTTTGGATGAAAAAACCAAGGAGAAAGCGTTGGCAGAAGAAATGAAGAAGAAGTATGGAACCTCCAAGGGGACAAGAGGCATCATCATCAAACAAATCAACAATGCAGCCACACAGTTGGGCGCAAAAATCTTAGCCTGCAAGTTGCTGAGAAAATGTCGCAAAGAAGAAGTACCAGCTGGAGTTGTTGCAGTTGATGCCCAGTGCGCAAAAGGCACCTCAATGAGCTGGGTGCCATACTTATTGAACGTATTCCTAGAGGACTGCAATGATGTGTAAGATCTAGTCACAGAGTTCCACTACTTATGGTTGATTACCTTAATAGCCTTCATGGGATGGCGAGAACCAGGGTATATAGTTTTTTGTACCAGACCAAATCCTGCAGGAGAGAGGTATCTATTGTTGAAAGTAGGGTTGAACGCCAGGCATAAGAAGGAGAATGGGATCATATTTGAAGCATACCTACGTGACATGTAGGAATCCATCAACCGAATGTGTAGAATAAAACCATAGGTTGTCGCATGGTATGTGGACATCGCCAACTTCCAAGCCACATGACAAACAATGTGGATACAGGCAAGGCAGGATCCAGCTAAATAGTGGCTACAGATGCGCTACTGCATCACAGAGGGTGATATTGATATGGTCATCAGCGAATGGCCTGACGAATAGAGGATCCCAGCCATTAACTAGGAAGTGTCGAAAAGAACAACAGAGGAAGAGGCAGAGCAGGGAGCAACGCAACCTACGAAAATCCAAGTGCCCAAGAGAACAAGAATGGGCCAAGGAAATACAACATAGAAAGATGAAGGGCCAAAGAAGATAGGGGCCCAGAAGGGGAAGAAGGAGAATACATAGCCGACTAGGGAATAGCAGAAACAGGCTGAGGGAGCGCAGGGGACCGCCCCAAATCCTAACACACAGGAACCAGGGGGAAATAAGAGACCAGCCACGTAGACATGAGGCGCGTGTAAGAAATCAAAGGAACAACAAGCACCACCAGAATATATTATCACGGAGGATGATGGGGAAATGATCACCAGAATGGTCCAGGATTGTCTAGTTGAGGACTTCGACCATGCAGCACACCACAGGGACAAACTGCAAAAAGAGTTGGCAGATTTGGCGCAGTTAATCAAGAAATTCGGGGAAGTACAGATAGCAAGCAACAGCAGGGGCATAGATCCATCAACACCGCGGACAGAAGGAAGGGTGCAAGAGGAAGAACGACAATCATTCCAGGGGCATAGATCCATCAACACCACAGACAAAAGGAAGGGTGCAAGAGGAAGAATGACAATCATTCCAGGGGATATTGCAGCCACATGTAACATTCCATATCAACCCCAGTATGTTGAGCATGGACGAAATTGTGGGGCAGACACCTTTGAAATACTTAAGCCAAATACAACTTGTGTTGACAAGGATACCATCAGGGGCATTACACAAGTTGTAGGTAAGCGTCAACCATGAGGTACAAACTCACGCACGTAGATACTTAACTAAATTGAAGCATGCAACAAAGAAGCATGATGTGCTGGAAATAGTCTATGAGAAGGATAAATATGAGACCGAGGAGGAAAGGGAGTGTTGAAACGGATTGGAGTAGAAAGTGGCAGGAACTTATGAGAATATTCCATAGGCTGTGCAGAGTGAGGAAATCACAGCAGCAAAAAATATTGATCGGATTGCACATGCAATTGATCAATATCAAAAGGAGATTGAGAATCTTTGAGATCAGCTCACACCAACCACTCCACTAGCAGTGAAGGAGAAAAGGAATCAGGAAGCAACAGTGCAGCTGCAAGAGATAGAGAAACAAGTTAGCACAACAGCTGACTTGTTCGATAAAGCAGCGCAGCTTTGGACAAGGTTGGAGGAGGATCCACAGGTCCAATAGCAGGACAAGGAAGAGGAAAGGATCAATGCAGCGATCTAAGATCTCAATTAGAAGCACAAGACCATACCAATCCCAGAATGTGTCAAAGGGATGTAGGATATTAATAAATTACAGGCAGAGCTAATCTCTACGCAAACCCAAAAACAGGAGCGTCAGGCTCAAAAGGAGCCATTGCAGGAGCAGGTAGTAGAAGTATTGGCACAGGCAGAGGAAGCTAAGACACGGATAACACAGACCCAGGCAGAATGTGAAGGATTGTTGAGCGATGAAGTGGCAGGTCCAAACACAGGCATCAACACTCAAGGAAAAGTTCCATATGATCACCAAGAAGATCGAGGAAGCTAAAAAGGATTAGGTGGCTTGGGACGAGCCACATGTCAGTGTTGGGGTCCTATTGGCAGCAGGTCAAAGTGGAAAGAAGGATGATTGTGGGGAAAGAAAGCATGCAGAAATGGAAGTAACAGCTGGAAGGAAACACAACATGCGCGCATGCAAGAAAGCGTGCACAAGGAGAGCGACAACTAGAAGGAGGAGCAACACACGCACATGAGAGGAAGACCTAACATCAGTAGGGCTAGGTTTTTGGTAATGTATTGTAATGGATGAAGAGCCAAATATGTATAAATATTGATACTAAGGTATTATAGTGGGTTCTGATGCATAGGTATCATAGGTTGGCTTTTTGCATTGTTCAGATTGTTGTTACATCATAGATATGTAGGAGTCAATGTGAATTGTAATGTTGTTATGTACTATTTTGTAGGTTGTTGAGCCAGAGGAGAGGGGAGAAGGAATATTTGATGATTAGATCGCAGGTTGTGGATCCTGGTGTGATCTAGTTTGCCTCATATAGATCTTACCCATCTGAGGAGAATTGTAATCACGCGGTGTTGGATATGCAGAACTACCATAATAAAAGAGATAAGATACAAATCTTTGTGGACATAGCCCAGGAGGGGGTGAACCATGGTAACGTCTATGTAATGTGATGAATGCATGCATATCTTTAGCATCTTTTCAGTAGTTATTTTTTATTATTAATGAATGAATGAGTTATTACATTGCTTGTTTCCCCATTGGAAATGCACCTTTGGTGGATGCTTCAACCAATTAAGCTAACCCTTGGAGCTCTAGTGTGTGTCTGCATGGTCCACATAAGGCAAAGTGGTTATCTCAATTGATCATCTCCATTTTTGTTGTTCATTTGGCTAGTTCTATGCTAGTAGGTGCTTAGTTATAATTCTCCTAGACGAGGTGTTGTATTCTATGGTGGTGAATTTATTTTGGATTACATCCATAGATGTAGGGAAACATCCCTTGGGTTTACCTGCACATTTTCAAAAATAATAAATCCAAGTAGTTGTCTCTTCTAGTTGATGCCAATGTTATTGGGTGTTTCTTTATTTTTGTGCCAACAGATGCTCGATTTGAATCCACCTGGGTTAGATGCACTAATATATTCTAGTGAGATTCACTAGTTTCTACCAATAGGTTTACTATGAAATGACATCCACAAATGTGGGGAAGCATTCCTTGGATTTCCAAGAGAGAGAGAGAGAGAGAGAGAGGTTATTTCAAGTAGTTGTCACCAATGTCTCTAGATATATGGCTATTTATGTGTTGGAAGGTCCCTAGTTTGAATCCCCCTAATTGAGGTGCATGAATCTATGCTAAAGGGTTACTAGGAATGCCATCCATGAATGTGGGGAAGCATCCCTTGGGTTTCTCCACAAATTTTTTCTTGGATATGTGTGTGTGTGTGTGTGTGTGTGTCCTAGTGGGTTAGCTCAATAGGTTTGAATTGATTGTTTTAAGGAATATTGCTAAGAGGTCATGGGTTGAAATATAGGGATCATATTTCCCCCTCTTAGATAATTTGGTAATGAAATAAACATCATTCTTGGGGAGGTTATGCCATGTATGACCCAACCTTAAATACTTATTGACCCCGATCCAAATAATAGATCAATTGGATCATTAAATCATTTTTCCTCTTGAAGGATATAGCCTCCTAATGATACTTGAGGAAGCCAACATCCATCAAGAGAGAATATGTGGCCTATAAAACTTAGGTGCATGAATCTCTCCTGCTCCCTTTTGTGTGCCTTCCAAGGCTAAAATGTCAAGTAACGCATATGTGGTGCTTGTCTCTATTTCACATAAAAACCTCATTAGAAAAATAAATAAATATAAAATGAAGGTGTTCATAATGAAACAATTATATGATTAATTAAATATGTAATTTCAAAATTTGGTGCTCTACATAGTATAAACCACACTAATGCATATTATATTTTTACTCCTTGGTTCATCTAAAATATAACATATGTAAAGCGCACAAATGTTGGTGCATCACAAACAATGCAAAATAACATATGGCTCCACATGCAGTGTGCTTTCGTAAGTATAACACATTATTGTATTTTTCGGTGTATATTCTTCACCTCGTCAGTGGTGTGCCTAAGAAACATGAGATCACCATGATACAAAAACAAGTGTTCATATAGATATTGTGGTGTGATATGCATTGCTCCTAGTGCATCCAACAATGCACTGAAAAGTGGGTGCCTGCTAGAAATATGGTATTGTCTACCTGCACCCTAGAAAGTATGGCCAATGAACTTAAAAGCATAGGGTAATGTAGGTTGATTGTGCCATTCTCTCTCTAATGTGTTTAAGATGAATGGAAGCCCCATGTATGGCACATGTAAATACACATCATCAATACACTGCAATGTTGGAAGGTATTTTGGTGTGTTATAACTTGCACCAACAATGGTACATTTAGGAAACCAATAGCATTGTAAAATCCATATTGTATGTGGATAATTTAGTGGTGTGTTTGGGATTGACCTATGTCAATGCAAGGTATAACTCTCCAAAGTTGGTGCATCAATATGTGGATGCATCCAATCAAATTGAATGCACCTCATAGATCTTATCAATGCATTCAAGTTGACATTATGCATTATGTGTGATGATTCATGCACAAACCCATTGTTAGTGCAAGATGTGCCAAATTTCCATGAAATCCTACCAAAAGATAAATGCATTGTGTTGGATTTTAATATGCATGCATCAACATCGATGTACAAAAATGGTTTTAGGCACACCATCGTGTTGCCTTACTAAAAAATAAATCCACCATATTGTTGCATCTTGTGCATGCACTGACAATAGTGTGCAAAAATTGTGTTAGGTGCACGACCAACATTTTTTTTAAATGAAAAAAAAGGAACTGATTTTAAACTTAAAGAAGAAATAAAAATATTGTTAAAATGTGAAGGAATAACAAAGAAAGTTACATGGATTTGTCTCTATGGTCAATGAGGTATGCCATGAAAATGTGAAAAATGATCTGGATTGTTTTAATCAAATTGAAAATTTTAACTCATTGTGGATGGATAAAGGGAACCAAATGCCACAATTCAAAAGAACAAGACTTCGGGGAAAGGTTATAGTTAAGAGAATCATTGATTCTTATAAGGGAGGAAAACACTAAAGGATGGTAAAGATGAGAAAATCATCAGGGTAATTTTTATTAACTAATCCTAACCATGGTGTTCCTTTGATGTCGATGCATTGGTCCATCATTTCATATAGCACATAAATGTTCTTAGATGATTATGGAAGACTAAATCACTTTAATTTTCCACTAAAACCTCAATCCACCATGTCCACTAGAGAAGAAAAGGGAGAATGAACTTTGTTGAACCATATTTTCCTTGTAGTTTATCACATGTGATTTCTAGCTTCAAGATCAAATCAACCATCCACCATTGAAAAATGATCATGCCAAGTGTCATAAAAAACTCATTCACTTTATGCTCTTTGAAGAGAATTTTCATCATCTTCTTCAACCTTTCAATATGCTTTATTGAATCCTTCCCATTTTTATAATCCATTAATAGACTTGTGCTTTGTGCTTCAATTGAGAATAGTTTCTTAACATAGCCTAGGTAGACTTTGTATTCTCTTATGCCCACTCCTGCAATACTTTGTTGGAATCCTTCCCCAATGAGACATCCATGCGTATAATATCATGGTCATTGGGCTCTATGTTGATGTCCCTTTAGAAAATTGCATATAAACTTCCCATATCATTTTGAGGTCTCAATGATTCATCCTTGTTTTTCACATTAGTATCGATTCCAACAGGGATGATTTTAAGGATGGAAATTTATTTTAAAATGTAGAAACCTTGGTGAGTCTTACAAATCCTTCATATGACAACTATAAATGTTTGGCAATATTTTTGTTAAAATATTCAAATTTCTAAGGATTTTATATAGTTTATATAAAATTTTGGTGATTTTTAAGGTAAAATAATTTTATCCTATAGAATTTGGGAGAATCATTTTTAGAATAGTGAATATTTTTTTTGGGAAAAACCATAGAAAATTATCCCATGAGTGAAATTTAGCCCCTAAAATCATCCCTGAATTCCAATACCCATTCACTTTTATCCAAAGGGATAATTACTTTCTTCCAGGATTACATGAACATTTGGGCTAGTTTATCAAAATAAACCACTCCCCTCGTAGAATATATCCAATATCATTTGAAAATTACTAATACAACTCTATTGGAAGATTCAATACTTCTAACAAACTTCATAATCTTGATCCCATAGAAATCAATTTTGACTACAACCAACCTTTCGATGGCGTGTAGGTTGTATGATTTTCTACTTAGACGATTACATGGTTGTGTGCTATAGGTATTCTACCTAACATTTCTTCCCAAAATATGGAGGTTATGATGTTGATATCAAATCCTAGTTCGACCACTGCATTGGGATTTTCTCCCCATGATAGTGGCCAAAGCTTGCCAATTTTTACTAAAGAAAGTGCTCATTTTATATCTTTACCACATCGTCGTCTAATTTATCCTCTTCAACAGTGCTAAGTAAACAACCCTGAACTTCATAAAATGCCCATAGGAATTTCTTGTCTTGGCTAACTCCTGCAACTAATAGGTCAATGCTTCCATCTTCTTTTGCATTGGACTTTTCACCTCCCAATCAAAGTATAATGTTTCTCTTCAAAATATTCTCTTCTCATTCCTTATTTGTTCCATGGTTTCTTTGAGTTCCTCCTCTAGTTATCCCTACTATTTTATAAATTCCTACTCATCATTGATCCTCACCAAGCCTTCCTCAGATCAAGGTTTTCCATATCGACCAAGCTTACCTAGGGTTGCAATAAAGGCTTCCTTATGCTTGATTTCCTCGACTAGGATCATTTAACCATTTTTCACTCACAGAACTTTCCATATTAGGAAGTCCACTATATCATGAGTATTAGTACCACATAGATAACAACACATTGTTCTAACAGTGCTAAAACTATAGTTTTCAGTTATGTGTCCCCAAGCCACACTTGCATGATTCCTTTCCTCTAGGAAGGTTAACAACAAAATAGTTGTTGTTTTTCTCATAAGCTTGGAAAACATTTTGATATGGTTGCAATTCTATCAATACTAACTCTTGAAAGAGTCTCTAAAGTCTCCACATTGCCTTGTCTTATTGGGAAATTTTCTTTGGTTCCATCTTCCTTATCACTCATTTTTTGGGCTTTCCCCTAGAACTCCTATCAAAGTTCAATAGTCATATGATTTCTCTTACAAAAGGTCCTTATTAGTCCTTATTAGCTTGACTAATGCCCCTAAATGATTGGGCCTAAAATGATCACCAACATGTAAAAAAATTAGACACGACCACCAATCTACTTATTGAGTGAATTAAGTTAACAACCTTATATTGCTATCACACCCAATCATTCCAAGAATTTATTATTGGATCAACTAGAGTCTATTATTTATCACACCCAATCATTCCAAGAATTTATTATTGGATCAACTAGAGTCTATTATTTATCAACTTATTAAGTCTTTTAAGAGACAAACTACGATAGTGAGAAGTAGATCAATAAGTGGTAATGCAAGAAAACATAATGTAGTGCAAAAAAAATACAATGTGATAACAATAGCCATAAATAATGTAAATAGCGAATAGTAACCTATATCCAGAACCGATACTACAAATATCACAGTAAGTATTGGTTAAATCATTAGCGCGACATAAGAATTCCATCCATGACCTAGTTTACTCCGTTAATAATGTAACACCCTCATTACTTCACATATAACCAATGGAAACATTGAATTGTTTCACATCAACCAGCGGAAACATAACCCCCTTTTTTTTTAAAAGAAACACAAGAACAAAAACCAACCAAGTCAATATTAATTTCTGCAAGAAATTCAAACTCAATATTGTTGACATCGACGTCAATAATGTATTCACAAGATGATCTCTAGCTCTTTATTAGAATTCCTAAGTATTTCCTATGAGATTTTGTTCATAACCTATTCCTATTCCTAAGCATTTCGCATTTCCTATGAGCTTTCCTATGGAAGGGCTAGAGAATATTCCATAATTCATAGAGATACCATTCATCGAACACTCTAAGAATTTATCTAGAGTTCAAAACATTAAAGCCATGGGCTAGAGGTTCAGATTCATCACGCCACAACACTAAATACATCTATAATATACCCAAACCTTTTTCCAATCTTTCTAGAATACAATACAAAATCCCAACTTGAACTCTTCATCAAATTCTTAAATCCAAAACCAAATAGTTGTTATCTAACTCAATAACAAATGATAAAGTCATATACAAAGAGCTCTACTCTTTTCTCATGATTATCAAGCGAAAATTACCAATGTTCTTAATCCTTGAATGTTATCATGTTCAACATTCTTGATATTGTCTCAGGATCATAATCAAATTCTCACTAACATAATTTTTCAACTCAGTTTTACATATATATTAAAAAGACAAACCTAATAGAATCAAGAATTTAAGGATAGAGATTGGTTTCACATAACCAATATGAAACTAGTCTGGTTGTTGGTTAGAATAAACATGTAAATGGCTTTTAATTTCCATCAAACAATCAATTGCAATTATAGGAAAGCTGGAATAAATATAGTCTCCAAGTATTAACTTAATCCAATAATCATGTAATTCACCCAAAAATGAAAACATAGAAATAGTTTAACACTAAGGTTAGAATAGAAGTCTCTCTCTCTCTCTCTCTCTCTCTCTCTCTCTCTCTCTCTCTCTCTCTCTCTCTCTCTCTCTCCCTCTCAAAAGAACATTTTCATTGGAAATTCTCTAAGTATGTCTTCATATTCTATGAATGGTATCATGGGTACATGTCTCAATGGAAAACATGTATCTCTAATCCTAAGGGAACCAAGTGAATTTGACCTAGTGACCTCCTTTGACCATCATAACTTAAGCATAGCGATTCAAACCATTTCAACTAACCCTTGGAACACAATCACAACCTTATCCATATGAAGTATTAACTTGAAATTTATAAAGTATTCATGTTTGTATATAACATACATATACAAACATGAATACTCAACAACATTCAAGTTCATACTTATATGGATGATATTGTGATTATTTATACCAACCCATAATTCATTCTTCAATAGTTTATCCATCTATAGAGAAGCTACAAGAATGAATATCAAAATTACCAAGCCAAGAATAAGCTACAACCTTATAAAGGAAGATTACCAATTGCCATTTAGTGTAGAATCCAATACCCTTAAATGTGAAAAGTAGGACTTACATTTATAACAACGCTCTTAATCTTTTGGGCAAAGAATACCTATAAAATCCATTAAAAAAGACATTTGCAACTTTATGGAATACAAAATTTATCGAAAACATAGTTTAGCAACAAAATCATATGGTGGCCACCAACAACCACATGATCTTAACATATTTAAATTAGAATTCTAATTGATGGGAAATATTCCTTACAAACATTATAATAACTAGTGTGCATCAAGAGATTACAATCACAACATTGATTGGAAACCAAACAACAAGGGAGAATTCAACAACAATTTCCCTGGTTGAGAGCATT
>ML781369.1:260481-316163 GCA_009831015.1 Picea engelmannii | reverse complement strand
AGGAAGTTGCTTTGGTTCCCACCTTTTCACGAGATTCTTGTACCTCAAGGGCACCTTGATCTCATCTTTGTTTCATCGTCATAAGAACATGTACCTCCTTCAACACAAAATAATTCCATGCATCTATGAAATTTTATTCTAATCTTTTCACCTCTAGTTGATCTCACACTGTTACATCTAGTTGACATGTCACTTTCCCCTATTCTTCTTAAACCACCCTTTCCCTCGAAATATATGTTTTTACAAAAACCTATTCATTTGTATGTGCACTCCATCTAATGAGAAAAACCATTTGAAGTAAAAGACCATAGTTTGGTAATAAGGAATATGATTAGTGTTACGAGGAAAATCTCTCTATGGCTAGGGTGAACCACAACAGACATGTATGACTGTAGAAATCGACTCAAATCCAGCATATGCTATATAAACTAATGTGCAAGAGAATTAAGAAAGAGGCTTACCTCGTCCAAATGTTTGATGATGTCCACCGTTGAGCATTTTGACCCAAAGCTTTATACCTGCAACAAGTTCTCAACAAACAAGAAAAGCAAGCATATAGTGATGATATAACATGCTAGCACATTAGGTAGCATAGTCCATCAATATACAAAACAAACATGCCCATGGATCATAACACATATATTTGCAAGATATCAATTGGACAGGAAATGAGTATTTCTATTAATAAATGATCAACAGAAGTGAAAACATTACAGACTTCTGTGTCGCCATGGTTCAGAACCAAGAAATCGAGTTCCTTCCAAATGGGCCTCCACCACTTCAATCCTCCACCAAAGGCAATCTCATATAAGGGAGACAAATAGGTTCTCCATCAATAAGGGAAGATCTTGGTGGTTGAACACTATGTTCAGACTTAAAGGACAAAGGGATGCAGACTCAATAATGAAGTAATAATTTCTCCAGAGTAACTTTGCTCTCAAAGTTGAATTCTCTACTCTTTTCCATAGCTCAGAATTGGATTCTTATATCCTTCAAAATGAAACTGAAGGGCCGAGTCAGAAGGTTTCCAGTATATGGAAGGCCAAGGATCAGAGATCTCCTGTCGTGACATGGAAACCCGACATTTAATTTTGATTTTTTCGCACAAATCCCGATGTACGTGGCCTGTAGTGGAGAAGCCGTTGTATACGCTTGATGTATAGCTTTCAAGGTGCGTACAAGTGGAAAAATATTTGTTTTTGTCTCTGGATTTATCAATCAGGGAAAGTAAGTCTACATGGGGGAATGGAATAAGGCCCTCTCTACAAGATTGCATAGGGTGAGACAAATCTTGCTATAACAATTAGGCATGAAATGCTTTTACAAATTTAAAGTAAATGTCAATGATTTACCAATATTTTAGGATTCTTGTCAATTCTTATATTTATCACCATAATCTCTTACACCTTTTGAGATGATGGTTCATCCGTGTGTTTTACTTCCCTCGTCAATCTTACTATCACATTTTGTTCTCTATCTCACTTATATTGTTTCTATGTTGTGTCCCTCTATTCTTATTATACTTTTGGGATGAATATTCTACATGTCTTTCATTATGTCTATATTCCCCTAGAGTCATCGTAATCCATGATTCTTTCATTTTTTTTGTTTACATATTTTCATCTATATTGTATGACAAACACTACTTGGCATATAGGCTTGGTCTAATCTTAAGTCATTATGATCCATTGAACATACTATTATCCCATCAATTGTAACTTCTTATTATCTATATAAACAACTCCTTTATCTGTATTGTGTCTTTTATTTTTAGGAAAAACATTAGAAATGACAATCTCCCATTACCCATGAGTCTTAGATGTACCCATTATTGTGAGAATTTGACAAGGCCATCATGTTGATTTTATGATTTTGTATGCTTTGTGCTTAGAAATTTATTTCTCGTGCATGCATTTACATTTCCATTTATGTCATCATTTCAAAGTCCATCCACCTTTTACTCTTAAATCAATTCCTTGATGACAGGGATATATTTGTTTCCCTTCCTTAAGGTATTGTGATTCACCTCTACCCTTGATCTTCATCAAGTGTTCCCATTGATTTCTTTTGAAGATAACTAGGTGCCCAACATTTACCACTATCTCTCATAGTAATATTTTTAGAAATGAAAGATTATTGGGTGGAATTATTCACATAGGGATGAAACAATACATGCCCAATTTATCTAGATCTGTCCCAGAGTCAAACCACGAACCTCTTAAATTCAAATTGATTCCATTTTTATAACTTTCTCATATGATGTTTCTGGCATTTATCTCCAATTATCATTTAGAATTTTTGTTAAGTAGTTGGCATGCAACCACGAATTCCATATGAACACTCATATTTTCTACCCAATAAAACCTAGTGTTGTAACGTGAGCTATGACACCACTTTGTAGCATCCTTTCCCATCACTCCATATTTAGTATGAGTATACATGAATAGGGATTTTAAATTTCATCCCTTATAATCAATTTCCCCCATAATACTAGCAAGGAGAACTTCCCCAAAAAGACCGAAATGAAAATAAATGCATATATACTGCAAATAAAAGAATGCAGTGGAATAAACTAGCATGGATTCTCAGAATTTCATGACAATCAAATGCTCATGAATAGAATCATAAATAATCAGAAACAACATGCATAGTGAGTAAATATATATCACAGAGAATGACAACAATTTTGCATATCTATAAACAACAAAAGGAGACTTATCTTTTAGTGGAAATTGGCCCAAGAAATTGGTTGTTTGAGAGAAAATTTTCCACCCAACTATATAAATCTAGTGTAGATACCACCCCAAATATCGTCTATGAGGCCACTAAGTCGAAGGAAACAAGCTATGTGCTTCTCTCTCTCAACCTAACCAATCTACTCTCATACTCAACCAATATGATCACCATAGAGCATTGTAGGCATCTCATTTATCCTTGAATAGCTAAGGAACCCTCTCCCACTATCCCACAAAAAAAAAATATTATTTTCTCTTTCTATGCTCAATAGTCCATTCAAGATATTCTTTCCTCTATTTCTCTTTAGTGTGGATATAAAGATCACAATCTATTGTATGCTTTCTAGAAATTTCCTACAAAATAAACACTTGGCTCTCAAGCATCCAAAGAGTAGATAATGAACTATGGGTGATGAATACCTATCTTTCCCAACCTCTATTTTCACCTACAACCAACTATATTCCATCCCAAGTATGCAATTTTCCTCCTCACAATGCCTATTTTTGGTTAATTTCTAGGCTAGTAAGGTTGGAAATGGAGAACACAACATGAACTATGCAGAGAATGCATGAATGTGAGAGTTCTCTCCACAATGCTAGAGTCAATGAAAAATGAGAGGATTGGTGGAAATTTATGGGTGAACTTGCTTCTTACTAAGGGCATGTAGGACTCTTACACTTCCCATGATGATCATACTCAGTCCATGCTCCCATAACTATGTGAAAATACTTTCCCCACTAACCTCTTACATGCATTCAATGATTAGTTGATAAGTCAAAGAAGGTGGATGGATTCCTTTAAAACACATGGTAGAAAGAGATGAGTTCTAAGGATGACACTTGGTAATAGAGGATTTATTTTTCCATAGGTCATGTTTCCTCTTCCACTCCAGTGGAATATTCCAACTTTAATATTTACATAACTTAAGTTCATCATGGAAAGACTACTACATGGTCATATACATATATTTACATCATACATGTGTATCCATTCACTTGTTATTTCTTGGCCTTGAAATCCACTTGATAGAAAATTGGTGTTTAAGAAGAAGTTGAATTCAAAAGGTAAGGTACAGAAGTACAAAGCTTTCCTAGTAGCAAAGGGATATTCCCAGGTGGAGGGAATTTATTTTGGTGATATTTTTTCTCCTATTTCTAAATTAATTTTTATTACATTTCTTTCGTCTATCACCATTGTTTTTTATCTTTAAGTAGAGTATATGGATGTGAAGACAACGTTCTTACATGGGAATTTTGAATAAGAAATCTACGTGAAAAAACCAAAAGGTTTTGCAATGAAGGGAACGAAGGAGCTACTTTTCAAGTTGAATAAGTCCTTGTATGGATTAAAACAATCTCCAAGAACGTGGTATCAAAATTTGGATACTTATATATTAAGACTTGGTTTCTTAAGAAGCAAATTTGATCATTGTGCATATTCCAAGTAGGTTGGTGAAAATTTTGTTTATGTGGTCTTGTATGTTGATGATATGTTTCTAATTAAAAACAATAAGGATATCATCAAGGATGTCAAAATTTAGTTTTCTTCTAAATTTGATATGAAAGATCTTGGTGCTACAAATTTTATTTTGGGAATGAAAATTAAAAGAGATTAGGCAAACATGAAACTCTAGTTGAATTAGAAGAAATATGTTGAGGCAATTTTGCAAAGGTTTAATATACAAGAATGTAAACTGATAAATGTTCATATTCCTGTAGTTGTAAAGTTGTCTACAAATCAATGTCCCAAAAAATAAGAAGAGGTAGATGACATGTGTCATATTCCCTATGAAAGTGATGTTGGAATTCTAATCTATGATATGTTCTATACTAGACTATAAATTGCCCATGCAATGGGAGTTTTGAGCAGGTATATGTCAAAACTAGGGAAGAAACATTGTATAGTTGTAAAGAGGTTCTTCAACATATCTAAGTAGAACTTTAGATTTTACAATATGCTATCAAGGAAGACTTGGACCTCATAGAGACATAGATATATAGATATTTGTTGACATAGACTGGTTCAGAAATCTTATCTATAGAAGATATACAAGTGGTTATGTCTTTAACCTATTTGGTGGAGCAATCAATTGGATGATCAAGAGGTAGGTTGTAGTTACATTGTCAACTATAGAAGTTGAGTACATGACAAACACTCATGCAAGTATCTGTTGTATGGTTGCAAAGATCATTTTGTTTGGGTATTGGTTTTGTTGAGAAAGAAGTGAGGAAAGATTGTGGCAACTCAAGTGCAATTTTTCTAGCAAAGAACCTTGCATATCATTCTAAGACTAAGCATATTGATGTACAATACCATTTTGTTAGAGACGTAGTTGAACAAAACAAAGTATGGTTGGATAATATTGATACCTTGAAGATTGTTGCAGATTCATTGACAAATTCTATTAGTATTGAAATGTTGTCTTAGTGTAGAGAATCAATGGGCATTGTTTACCCTAGTAGTTAATTATATGAATGCCTTCCCTTTGACCCCATTTTTTCAAATATTCAACAAGTGGAAGAATGTTGGATATGTGTTATATATTTTGCAGGTAGACTTAGTCACATCTTGATAGGGGTTTTGGGGTACCCACCCCCCTTAGATGGTGGTACATGGAGAGTCAGAGGGAACTCAAGAATTTTTTTGGTCCATTATGTATTATTTAGATCAATGGTTAATGAATTAGATTTGTAATCTAATTTGAGTTAATATATTAGGTTTTTAGATATTTTTGAATACCTAAATATTGTATTTTGAATGGTGAAAGTTAACACGATGATATAGAGTGAGGTGTAGCTCTCAGCTAGGCTAGTTTTCCCAGTTAATGGTTCTAGGGTAAATATTTTTCTATTGTGTGCATGACATTGTTATTATCATGTTTTACATTATTTTAGTATTTCTTTTATTGCATATGCTTATCCAACTCTTCAATTTGATCATATTTATGCTTCAAATTCATAAATTCAAGAACTATATAAAGCAATTAGCAAAGAGAGGAACAAGAGATGGAATAGAGTGATTAGTAAGCTAAATTAGAGTAAATCAAAAGAGGAAATAGAATGGAAATTGTGCAAAGAAAAAGAAGAGAAATCCTTTGGGGTTTCCCTAGTTTGCACAAAAAAATACCTAGTTGATCACCTCCAGGATTTGCTAACAAACTTGACCAATGGACAACATGACCTATTAGCAAAAAATCGACAGTTAAACACTGATTAGACTAGAGAAAATTTTAATTATGAATATGAGAAACATGAGGAAATCAAGCAATAGTTACAGGACACAAGAGCCATGGCCACATCTATTAACACAATATTGGATAATTTCCCATCATATTATGCAAACGTTTGTAGAAAATTGAAAGTAACACGAGCCTTAATTTTGGAATTGGAAAGTTGAAGGAATGCTACATTCAATGAAAAGAGTTGGAAATTTTTGGGTGCTCAAATTAATCAGGAAATAAAAGTGGAAGTATATCTACAAGCATGAGAAAGGGAGTGGTTCCAAGAGGGAAAGATATCTCAAATTAAAAATGCTAGGGAAACATCTCACATATGGATTTCCCATGAACTAGTTCAACACATGTAGGAAGATTTCAATCCCAACTTGTCTGAAATACAAGATGTTTCCCTCCAGGAAAATATGAGCTATATGGAGTAAATGAAGCACATCAACAAAATAGTAGATCATGCACTTAAAGAATGACACAATTTTGAGGATTGACTAAAATAGATTTCTCTAAATATTTACAATATTTCTATTGACATGGTTGTAGAAGCACATCAACATATCCTACAAGAATAACATATACTACTTCCTCAACTGGGATTTAGCTTCTTCAATGTCAGTTCATCAACAAACAAGTCATCGACCACATCAAACATTGCAAATACAAACACCATCAAGATTGATAAGATTTTATTAATTTTGTAATGAATTTTGTACATTTTTGTATTCTCATCTCCTCCCTTCTTAAGGATGAAGAATAATTTAAGGTCGAGGAAGATGTTGGAGGAGTTGAGTTGACTAGTCTACTAGGATAAGTAGTTGACTGAGTAACTTAATATAATGAGTCAACTAGAAAGCGTAATTGACTAGGAAGTCGATTCAGTTCACTGACTAGGGTAGTTATGGAAGTTATAACTACCTCCATCTTGCATGTAGTACAAATAGACATGAATTTGATATTTTAATAGTTAGAGAGATCTACAAATAAAATCTACTTCTTGTTGGTTTTATAATTACTTCTTTCTATCTGATTCTCCTCCTCTTATGTGTGCATGGTTGTATATTATTGCTAGTATAATATGGTTTAACACTGCACTATTGGTAACTAAAATAACTTTGTATTCCCTTAAATTAGAAAAGTACTCAAAGAATATTTCATCATAATCAATGAAATTAATGTATTGTAATGCATCGAAATCAAGTAATCACTCTTCTTCCTCTCAAGTTATTCAACTAATTTTTGATAACTATGATTATGTTGCTGAATATGACTAAGTTTATACTAGCAATAAGGTCAAAACCTAAATTTCACCATATCATTATTGAAACTACAAATAATATTAAGGGAATTAACAATCATATGATAAAATTAAAGAATATATTATGCTCAAAGTATCTCATTGAGGTTAAGGATCTAGCCTTAGAAGATGTTGCATGGGGAAGCACCAAGAATGTTGGGTTAATCTTAACTCAATCATAAATTCATTGATTTGGTCATTGTTAGGTTTACCGTTAGTGGTTTATGGGCCCATGGTATTGGATAACCCATGGCATTTGATGTGATTTTTTGCATGTCATTGCATGGATATCTCCACACCATGCATGTATTTGCATGGCTACGCATGTCCATACATGTCTTCACATGGCTATGTCCACTCCATTCATGTCTTTCTATGGCTATATAGAAGCCATGCATGTATTCACACGACTATCTCCACTCCATGCATGTCTTTCCATGGTTATCTCCACACCATGCATGCCCATGAATGTCTTTGCATGGCTATCTTGAGGTCATGCATGAATTTTCATTATAATCTAATTATGGTAAAGGAATTAAGGTTGTAAATTGATGAATCCTATTTAATGGCTTGAGACACTCCATTATAAGAAGCCTCAATTCGTTGGTGTGGCATGGCTTGGTTGGTTTGGCCAAGGTTCTTAATAGATATTTATGGAGGTGTTGGTTCTCTTGATTAAGGGTTTCTAGGATAAATATCTAATGTCCATTTATCTACATGATTTCTTTTGGTGTTATTTCTCTCTTAGTTTTTAACATGGTATCAGAGCTATGCAGACTTGTATTCTCAAACGAGAGTGGTCTAATGTTGATATCCATGCTTATGAAATTGTTAGTAAAGTGAGTGACCTATGGAAGAGATTTATGCACACAAATTGAAGTGATGGTTCATTGTGTTGGAATTATTGGCATTGATGTGAAATGATTAATGGTGTCATTTATGACAAATTACAACATTACAATACACACAACATTTGCAAGATATATCTATCTGTGTGTGTGTGTGTGTGTGTGTGTGTGTGTGTGTGTTTACAAGTATATTAAAAAAGGGGTGCATGTGAAAAAGTAAAAAAGTGAAATAGTGGTTTTAAACCCATGGGTTTGGGGTATTTTCCCATGGTATTTGGGGTATTTACCCATGGTATTGGGAATTAATTATTTAATTTATGGGCATGTCCCTTCATGCAAGATTATGAAAAAGTAAAAAAAAGAGATAGTATTGAGAGAAAGTGTGTGGGTGCAAGATGTAGTAACATTTGAAGAAGTAGATGAGCAAATATTGAATATCATTCCAAAAGGGAAAATTGTGAAATCAATTTCAGGCCATCTTGGAATTTTCACAATAAATTTGTTTCTAGGACGTTTCATACCTTTGAAGTTTGAATAGATGAAGGATATATATTGGTGTACATGTGGTAAAAAATTCAGATTTTGGTTCGCTACACTTTGGAGATATTCCTTGTGGATGTTAGGGTTCCTAAATGCTCCTGAAATCTGTTTTAAACAGGTTAGCTTGGCACTTTCACTATAACTTATTTTCTAGGACGTTTCAGACATTGAAATTTTGCAAAGACGAAGGAGATATCTCTATGTACATGTGGTCAACACTTTAGATGTTGGTTCTATATACTTTTGGAGATATTCTATGTGGAATTTAGGGTTCATGAATGCTCCTAAAATCAATTTCAAACATGTCACTTTGGAATTTTCACTATGACATTTTTTCTGGGGCTCTTCGGACTGTGAAATTTTTAAAGAACAAAGAAAACATACAAAAGTACCTCAAATTAAAATTTCACATGTTATTTCAATGTAATTTCCGAGATATGCTATGTGAAATTGAGGGTTCCTGAATGCTCCTGAAATCAATTTCAAACGAGCCAATTTGGAATTTTCACTATAACTTATTTTCTGGGACTCTTCACACTGTGGAATTTTTTGTAATAGAGGATACATACAAAAGTAATTCAGGTTACAATTTCATATGTTGGTTTGTTGTACTTTCTGAGATATGATCTGTGGAAGTTGCAATTTTTGAATGGTCCTGAGATCAGTTTAAAACATGTTAGTTTGAAATTTTCACTATAACTTCTTTTTTGGGACTCTTCAGACTATGAAATTTTTACAGAACAAAGGAGGCATATAGAAGTACCTCAAGTAAAAATTTCATAATCATATTTAAAAATTTGGATACATGGCATGATGTGCAAGTTGATTCTTGGGAAGAGGCCCAAAACAACAAGCTTTGGGAAAGTTACCATTTGGAAATTCAAATTTTGGTCAGACCTAGTAAATGCAGAAGTAGTGAGCAGACTTGGTGAAGGTAGAAGGCATACTCGGTGAAGGTTGGTGTAGCTCATACAAAGAGATAGTTGTCTCTTGCTAAGTTGGTGCTTAGTGGTGGGGATCGATGTCTCCGGTAGAATGGTGTCTACAAATATATGTAAGACTAGTTTGGTGCCACTCAAACAAAGAGATTGGTGTCTATTGCTAAGTTGGTGCTTAATGGTGGGGATTGGTCTCTATGAAGATCTATAAGAGTAGGTTGGTGCCTACCAAGATTTGTACCAGTGGGGATTGATGTCTCTAGTAGGTTGGTGGCTAAAAATATTTGTAACAATAGTTTGGTGACTACACATATTTTTAACAGTAGTTTGATGCCTACAAAGAATTATAAAAAGAATTTATGTGGTTTTCTCTCGAAAGGGTTTCCACGTAAATCTTGTGTTCCATGTTCTGCGGTTAATAGATCTGATATGATATTGTTTTCTTATGGTTGACAAATGTTTGAAAAAGTAAAAAAATGTCTTATATTGATTCACCTCCCCCTCTCAGTATAAGTGTGTGCTCAACACATGGGTTTATAAACCATGGTGAACAATATAGTGAATTGATGTGGATAATAGGCATAAGTGCATTGAGGATGAAGTACTCGGTGAATGAGTGATTTGGATCACTATATTTGGAGTATGAAGGGATGCTAGTAAAGAAGTTGGAAGATGCTTCTTGCATCATTTTATTTGGCATATAGTGGATCGAAGTGGAGAATAAGAAGAAGCACATTAATGATGAAGTAGTTAGTGAATGGGTGCTCTGGCACATTGTATTTGGAGCAACGAGGGATGTTGGTAAAGAATATGGTAGATGATTCTTACATCATTTTCTTGGGCATATAGTGGATTGAGGTGGATCATAGGTAGAAGTGCATTAAGGAAGAAGTACACAGTGAATGAGTGCTTTGTCTCACTGTATTTGGAGCAAGGAGGGATGATAATAAAGACGCTGGTAGATTATTTTTGCATCTTGTGCTCGAGAATGTAGTGCTAAGATAATTACTTTGTCTATGAAATTGTATTTGGAATAGGAGGGATGCTTGCAATGAAGTATGTCTTCGCATGGCTATCTCTACTCCATGCATGTCTTTGCATGACTATTTTGAGGCCATGCATGTCTTTGCATTGCAATCTAATTTTGGTAAACGAATTAGGGTTGTAATTAATGAATCATATTTAATTAATCCAGGTGGATATTGGTAGCCACCCGCCTCTTCCACTAATTCAGAATGGTTCCACATCTTGGAAGTTTTTCTACAATTTTCAGGTCCCAAACTTTCGGGGTTGTTTTGAGGCCCTAAATGACAATTTTTTGGTGTGGTAGCACCCAAAATATAGATGAAGTCATTACATGTCCATTCAGAATGTGTACTTCTAGGCTAGTCCCTTTCGACAGGCTATCGAGTGCCCCAAACAAAGACTGTATACAAAATTTACACCCCCTGGAAGTGGATGTATCAACTAACCACATTGAGGCCCACAAACCTTTTGGTGTTTCATCTTTTGGGGTTAGGGTTTTGGATGTTTAGGGTTTTATCATTAATTCTTTATGTTAACAGGCCTTTTTTATCTCTTTGTAATCATCTTCTTGTGAATGAGCATAGAAGACACATCTCTCTCTTCAGGGATAAGCTACCACCATTCTAGTTAGTTTGCGTGTTTTTCATTTTACCATATTTTGTATTCCATTCATTAATATAATCTGAGTTTAATTGTATTATTGTGTTTATTGAAATATCTATGTGTGTTTCCTTGTTATATCTATTCCTTCATGACATTATCAATATAATTTGGATCAGTGTTATAACAACAATCTACTATTTGTTGTTTCTCTATGCATGCCCATGACGAGGTCAGGCTATTGAGAGTTGGGTCTTGAAATAGTTGAGCTTGGGGAAGAACAATCCCACTGACCCAAGCAACCTCCCACGGTAGAACAAAAGAGAGACAACAAATCAAGAGATAATATCAAACTGTTGCTCAAGGAATCCCTCATCCAGCCGAGGAATGAGATGATGGATAATTGTTCCTAGATCCTTCGATGGTTTCCAACAAAAATGAAGGAGCCTTCAACTAACAGTCATTTTAAAGGTGCTATTCCCTTCAAGGTACAAGTTAACTTTGATATTTATTTATTTGAAGGCCAGATAGACATTGAAGCTTTGGAAAAATGGTTAAGTCTTCTGGAGGGTTATTTCTCTATCCAAAAAATTTCCAACAATGAAACAATCACCTTCACGCTCCTTAAATCCCTTCCCCATGTCAGAGATTGGTGGGAAACTTAATGTGAGTGACATGTCGAAGAGGAGTCTACAATTTTTGGGCCAAAACCCACTTGGGAATATTTTTTTGATTCCCTCAAGGAGAAATACTACCATGCTGGAACTTATCATGACTAGTACACGAGATGGAAAAATTTGAGTTAGGAGAGAGATCGGATAGTGTTAGAGTATACCAACATCTTCCATAAATTACGAACAAAGCTACATATTAAAGACTCTGAATGGAACTCAATTCTAAAGTACTATAGTGGCCTACATAGGTAGATCCAAACATATATGGATTTCTTGGACATATCCTCACTGGGATCCACTTACCAATATGTTGTCAAGATCGAGCAAACATTCAAACAAAAGAATATGAAGGATTTCATTTCTGCAAACCCATTGCATCAGAAGTAAGGTAAAGGTGGACCTAACTCCCAGAACAAAGGACAGAGCAAGGATAGCCAACCCCAAACAACTAGTCCAAGCTACAAGCAAATAAGGGTAATGGGAAGTCAAAGAAGGACACTGTAAAGTGGTTCGAGATCCACAAAATACCTTGGCACAACACTGATGAATGTCTCTACAAACAATCATTGTTGGATGAGATGAAAGGTTTATAATCAGATGTTGATTCAAACTTTGATTCATAACCAGATAAGGGAAAATAGATCATTGATGCAGCACCCAATGTCACCATTGTACCACAAAGGTCCAACTAGAGGAACCAAAGGATCCTAAAGAAGGGGAGTGCCTCTTCTACTCATAGATGTGGGTGAAGGGGACCCCACTCTATTTCATTTTTGACAGGTGTAACTAGAAGAACCTAATCTTAGTAGAGTTCATCAAGAGGTTGAACCTAACAATGATGCCACACCCTCAGTCATACACAATTGGTTAGCTCAACTAGGGATGAGACATCTGCGTCAGCGAGCGATGTCGCATACACTATGACATCAAACCCTTCAAACATGAGGTATTGTGTGTTGTTTCCCTACTTGAAGTTTGTAATGTTATTTTAGGAAAACCATGTATGTGGAAGAAGCATGGTTTTTATGAATCTAGGCCCCGTAGTTTAATTATTACTTTGGGAGGTCAACTCTACATGGTACCAAAGGTAGTCCCAACTATTGTGGTCTCTTTGATCTGTCGGAAGTAGTGCAAAAAGGTGGTCTCTTATATTGAGAGATTTTTACTCTTTATGGTCTGGTCAAAAGGTGAACGGAAGATCACTGCAATTTCCAAAATCTCTTCACAAGGTCTCTCTACACAACATAAGTAGGTGGACAAGATAGTAGAAGAACACAGACATTTTTGCCTCACCTACTGATGTGCCTTTGCACTATCATGTAAAGCACTGAATTGATTTGAAAATCGATGCTCCTCTGCCAAATGGCCCTATATATAGGTTCTCTATTATGGAGAATGAAGAAATCAAACAATGAATCCAAGATCTAATTCTGAAGGGCCACATTAAACCAAGCTCCTCAATGTGCAAGAGCCTAGTTGTTCTGGTACAGAAGAAGGATGAGACATGGTGAATTTGTATTGATTACAATTCCATGAACAAGATAACAGTCAAGAATTAGTACCCGATCCCATAGATTGATGATCTTCTAGATCAACTCAAGAGCACCAAAATTTTCACTAAGATTGATCTGAAGTCAAACTACCACTAGGTGTTGATTGAGCAAACCGATGTATGGAAGACAGCCTTCAAGTCTAAATAAGGTCTCTTCGAGTGGTTGTTCATGCCTTTCGACTTGAATAATTCCCCGAACACATTCATGTGGATGATATATGATATATTTTCATTCACAAACTCCTTTTTGATCGTATATCTAGATGAAATCCTCATCTTCCAGCAGGGCTTGGGCACCCTGCGACAACACAATTTATATGCCAATTTGGATAAGTTGTCCATCTATATGCAGAGAATTCAATATTTGGGATACATCGTGGATGAGAAATGTGTGCATGTGGATCCAACCAAGTTCCAAGTCATTGGCAATTGGTCGGCCTTAAAGACACTGATCGAGCTCTGCAGCTTCGTGGGTCTCACCAACTTCTACCACGAGTTTATGTTGGGGTTCTCTAATATCGCTTGGGCCCTAAGCCAAGTGACCAAGGGTGGAGCCAAGGATACGTTTGTTTGGGTTGCGTCACAACCAAAAGAATTCAAGGATTTGAAATCCCACCTCTACTCAACACCATTCCTTATTCTGCTAGAACTACAACAACCATTTGAGATTGAGACAGATGCTTCAGATTATGCATTTCATGTAGTCCTCACTCAACATGGGAATCCGATGGAATATCCTAGTGAAATGTTGTCTGATGTTGTTTGCAGATACCCCACCTACGACAAAGAGATGTACTCCATTGTGTAGGCATGCCGATAGTGGAAGCATTACATTTTGGGAAATGAAACAATCATCCACATTGATCACGGGCCTCTGCAATTCATGTAGACACAAGGAAATTTACATAATGATCGCCATCAGAAGTGGTCCATGTACTTGAAACAATTCCACTTGAACATCAAGTAAGAGAAGGGAAACACCAACCATATTGTAGACTGCCTCAATTGACCCCTAGTTTAGCACTAACCACAATTCTTAACTCTTGTGGTAATGGGATCTCTGGGTGGCCACAAATTATACAACAATGACTCTGAATTTGATGCTACCTATCAAACATTGAGCACATGAAAACCAATTCTTGACTTTCATCTCTAGGATGGACTGTTATTCCATCTGATCCATCTTTGTGTTCCTTCAAATGAGCGTGAAAGATGATTTGGGAAGATCATTATAGTCGGGTTGAAGGACACTTTGGCAGGGAAAAAATAGTAGCAGTACTACAAAATATTTTTTTATTGGCTGAAGCTTCGACAAGATGTTAGCAAGTAGATCATATCCTGCATTACCTATGTCATTTCCCAACCCTCCATTAAGGAACATGGGATATACGCCCCTGTGCCTACTCTTGATAGGCATTGGGAGTCCATCTCCATGGATTACATGTCCAGTCTACCTTCAACCAAGCATGGTAATGATTGTGTCTTAATGGTCAATGATTGATTCTCTAAGATGGTAGTTTTGACACCCTCGAAGAAGAGTATCACAACTAAGGCCACCACTAAGATATTCTTTGAGCGTGCTTGGGTTAATTTTGGGCTCCCACAGACCATTATTTCAGATAGAGATAGTAGTTTCTTGAGTACTTTTTGGTCCAACCAGTTAGCTCTCTGTAAACTTCATTCGGCTAAGAAACTAATGACAGAGGCAACCTACAAACCAATTTTGAGATCCGAAACTAGCCTTTCAGACCTGGAGAGGGCTCTCTCGGGAGACTTTGTCTCAGTACAGGATATGACTTTGAGCTATCAGCTAGATTTAACACCTTTTAAATAATAAGTTCTAGTTATATTGGCACAAAAGAGTAATACCTTGATCTATGGAGTTGGTTCGAGAAAACGATAGAAACAAATGACTCAGTGATTGAACTTGAGAGGATAAAGGCTAAGCGAGCAACAATCTTTAGTGAAAAATCATTGTGTGAGGAGGGGGGGGACATAGAAATCAACTCGGAGCACCGCTGAGGATGGAATCAGATTTAACTTAGAGGAAAACAATTTGTCTAAATGGCGCGAATCCCAGGGCATTGTGCAGTGAATCCTAGGTTCGAAAATATGTTCCTATTTAGACAGAAATAAATACGAATAAATAATACAGGAAGTATGTATGCAAAGAAAGGAAACAATACATCCAACTTCTACAATTAGAATATTTTCATCAAGCTTCGAGACTTTTGTAATAAATTTCGATCGAGCTCAAACTACATTCAATAGTCACTGTCTACACTAGTTTTCAAACGAAACCCTCTCTACTCTTGTACCATGAAATATATAGAACTATAGGTCCTTTACAACTCACCACTTTTAAATCCAACCCCTTTCCAAAAATAGAAACCGTTACAAACAACAATGACACGTTTTAACTAATTTCCTGCTTTTCAGGAGGCAAAATTATGAAAAATAGGCTTCAAAATTCCACTTGTAATTATCAAACTATAATATCTGTGTAAAATATGAGAACGGTTTTTGTAGGTAATCTTGTTTTAAATAAAAAAAATCTCTCGGTTTCTTGAAATTCATCTCCATCTGGTCAAAATATGTGTCTCAAAAACATGTATCGGACAAGAAATCATGAAAACTGAAAAATAGGGCTCAAAGATTCCTCAGAATATCCCAATCTGTGACACATTTTGCAAATCTGAGAGAGGTTTTTATTATTTGGTTTGTGCTAGACAAAAAAATCTCGGGGATTTGCAAAATTCCTCTCCAGGTGGTCATAAATTGATCTTGAAGTTGACCACTAAACTAGTCATTTGTGTAGTGTGACTTGTAACCTGTACGCAGGAAAATCCACTGCACAACGAAATCCACTGCGCGATGGCATACTATGCATGAGAACATCCTATGCACGACAACATCCTATGCGCAACGGCCCACTACTCCATGAAATCCACTGCGCGATGACATTCTCTGCACGACAACATCCACTGCACGACGAAATCCACTACGTGATGACATCCTATGCACAACAACATCCTATGCGTGATGAAATCCATTGCGTGACAAAATCCTTTGCACGGTGAAGCGCTTTGTGCAACATGTAGCAAATTTTGTAGCGCACAGTTTCAAATGGAAATGTAAATAATAAATGCAAAACTTCCTTGTGAAACTAACCCTTGGAGATGTTAGATGATGCCAGGCATAAAAAAAATATGTGTGCTAACAAACATGACTTTGCAAATTGTTGACAAACCTCTAACCTTAGCTATGAAAATCATGGTGCTAACAGCTGGCTCCAACGGGGATGTTATCATCCCCGTGAGGTAGAAAAGAACAGTAGACCAAATGCATATACATTGGGATTCTCCCAAACTAAAATTTCCAACTGTAACTTGTAACCTGCATTCGTTGAAAACCCAAAGCTGTATATGCTCCAAACTGAAATTTGAAACTAAGTTGAAAATGAAAACTGCAGATTACTAAAAGAAATGATCATAGTACTGAGATTATTCGCACACTCCTATCTACTCTAAAAATTTTGAAATGAATACTCAATCAAGTGATGCTAAAGTGCCAATGCAGCCAATCAAGCAATTGGCTTCTCGATTTTCCTTTGCTCATATTTTTCTTAAGCAGGCAGACAAATGTAAAAGATGGAAACTGAAAACAAAAATTGAATCCAAAATCTGAGCTTATGAATGAAACAAATTCCTCCTTCACTGATCATTGTAATAGGTTGGCCACGGGATCTTGAAAACCATGAAAAATCATTTCTTCTTGATGAACAAAAACATTAAGACAAACCTCTTTCATAAGTGTTTGTTGTTTTTGCTCTATTCTTCTGTTCTGAGAACATTTTCAAATGAAATGGTAGAAATAGATTTGTCTACTCTTCCATTCATATCAACAAAAACATTCATACATCCTTGAACATCTTCAAATATGACAACTATATTATGTGTATCAAGGCTATCCTCTTGTTCATCAAACAATTCTGGTTTGGTTTTATTAACCTTTTGGAAATTTTCTTTAGGACTGCCCTTTTGACTTTCAAATGAATGAATGGAAATAAGTTCATGCTCATAATATTCTTGCAAATGTGAAAAGATAACATCATGCACTATTTCACAGTTTAGAGTTCCCATGGATGCATTTTCAAAACCATGATTTTCAAAGGAATCAAATAAAACAACTGCCTCTTCATTATATTTCTGTATTTCTGATTGAAAATTGGCATACACTGTTTTGTTGCTTTCTTGAAACTCTATGTTAGTTGTTTTTTCACTGCTTGAAGTCTCCATAGATGCAGTTTCAAAATCCTCATCCATGTCTAGGCCACTTGGAATTTGAACAACCACATCATTCATAGGGGAAGAAAGACAACTTTGAAACACTTTGTCTTGCTGGAAATCTTGTTGAATATCTTCATCAAGTTTAGGAGAAGGAAAATGACTTTTAGCAACAATTTCTTGATCAACTTCATCTTCAACCAAAGGAGGGGCTATTGTTTGTTATTGGGATGAATATTCATAAAAGGCTTCTATGATTTCACCATTCATACACTCTTCATCACCAAAAACATTTTCAAGGTACTTAATGAAATGTTCACAAAATTCACAACAATGTTCAAACACCAAGAATGAAGGATTAGATTCTCCATAATGCTTAAAGAATGTTATATGGAAATATTTAAGAGAGTATAAGTTGCCTGGTTTTAAACCTTCATACCATAATCTTGCTTTCCCCTCTAGAGTATCCATAAACATTTTCATCAAACAATCCTCATGAAATTGAACCCCCAGCTTACATATGTGCATGTGAAATCTAATCAAGTGCAAGGTAGCATCATTTCCTTTCCCATCTTCGAATTTAGGCAAATATTTTTTCCAATCTATGTGAGGAATACGATTTGGAAAGCCAGGAATATGAGAGCGATTCATTGGAGCATACCTTGCAGATCTATAATCCATCTTGAAGCAGTGGAATCATCAATAAAATCTTTAGGCTACTGAGTCTTTAGATAGTGGAGTCGCCATGAAACTTTTGAATTCTAGATTCTTGAAAATGGAGTCGCCAGGTAAATGATGTACAACTTTTTTGTGTCTGAATACTTTTCACCATCAGTACTTATATCTGAACTTCGTCGTTTCTCCCAGGGAAGATTTCACCTTTGCTCCCCGACAACGACGCCAAAATGTTAGCTCTCTATAAACTTTGTTCGACTGAGAAATGAATGACAGAGGCAACCTACAAACCAACTTTGAGATCTGAAACTAGCCTTTCGAACCTAGAAAGGGCTCTCTTAGGAGATTTTGTCTCAGTACATGATATGACTTTGAGCTATCGACTAGATTTAACACCTTTGAAATAATAAGTTATGGTTATATTTGCGCAAGAGAGTAAGACCTTGGGCTATGGAGTCGGTTCGAGAAAATGATAGAAAAAAATGACTCAGTGACTGAACTTGAGAGGATAAAGGCTAAGCAAGCAACAGTCTTCAGTGAAAAATCATTGTGTGAGGCGGGGGGGCACAGAAAGAAACTCAGAGCACCGCTGAGGATGAATTCAAAGTTAACTTAGAGGAAAATAATTTGTCTAAATGGCGTGAATCCTAGGGCATTGCACAGTGAATCCCAGGTTCGAAAATAGGTTCCTATTTAGACATAAATAGATATGAATAAAGAATACAAGAAGTACGTATGAAAAGAAAGGAAATAATACATCCAACTGCTACAATTAGAATCTTTTCATTGAGCTTCAAGACTTTTGCATTAAATTTCAATCGATCTCAAACTACATTCAATAGTCACTGTCTACACTAGTTTTCCAACCAACCCCTCTCTACTTTCGTACCATGAAATATATAGCACTATAGGTACTTTACATCTCACCACTTTGAACTCCAACCCCTTTCCCAAAATATAAATTGTTACAAACAACAATGACACGTTTTAATTGATTTCCTGCTTTTCAGGAGGCAAAATTATGAAAAATAGGCTTCAAAATGCCACTTGTAATTCTCAAATTGTAATATATGTATAAAATATGAGAACGGTTTTTGTATATAAGCTCGTTGTAAGGAAAAACCTCTCTCGGTTTCTTGAAATTCGTCTCTGGCTGACCGGAATACATGTCGCAAAAACATGTCTCGGACAGGAAATCATGAAAACTAAAAAATAGGGCTCAAATATTCCTTCAAACCTCCCAATCCGTGACACATTTTAAAAATATGAGAGAGGTTTTTATTATCTGTTTTGTCCTCGACAAAAATGTCTCGGGGATTTTCAAAATTCCTATCCAATTGGTCATAAATTGATCTTGAAGTTGACCACTAAACCAGTAATTTGCTCAGTGCGACCTGTAGCCTATGCGTAGGAAAATCCACTGCGCGATGAAATCCACTACACGATAACATCCTCTGCATGACAAAATCCCATGTGTGACAACATCCCATGCGCGACATCCCACTGTGCAATAAAATCCACTAGGTGATGACATCCTCTGCGCGACAACATCCTATGCGCGATGAAATCCACTGCGCAATGACATCCTCTGGACAACAACATCCCATGTGGGACAACCCACTACACAATGACATCCTCTACATGACAACATCCTATTTGCGACAACATCCACTATTGTGTGATGACATCCTCTGCGCATCAACATCCTATGCGCGATGAAATCCATTGCGTAATAGAAACCTTTGCGCAGTGAAGCACTCTACGCATTGCATAGAAAATTTTGCAGCGCGCAGTTGCAAATTGAAATGGAAATAATAAATGAAAATATTCCTTTTGAAACTGACCCTTGGAGATGTTAGATGATGCCAAGAATAAAAACAATATGGGTTCTAACAGGCATGGCTTTGCAAATTGTTGACAAACCTCTAACCTTAGCTATGAAAATAATGGTGCTAACACAACCTATGGTTGATGATGGCCACCCAACTGACCAAATTGACTTCCTTCCACCCACAAACTGACGGAAAAACATAGGTAGTCAACATGATGATTGTTCATATCTTGAGGATGTACAATTTAAAACATCCACACACATGGGATGAGATCCTTCCTTATGTTCAACATAGATACAATAGAGCCCTCCACGACTCTATTGACCACAACACTTTTCAAGTGTTCTTGGGTTTCCATCCGTTGGCCCCCATAGACGTAACTCTTCCCATTGCAGTTGCACAGGAATATTCCTTCGATGCTTAGACTAAGGTTGATCAAGCAACCAAATTTATTCAATGAATCCCACACATCCAACAACAAGTTCGTGATATTTTGTAGAAATTCAATGAAAAGTACAAATCGTGCTATGATCAACATTGGGTAATAGAAAATTTTACGGTGGGAGATAAGGTATCATTTCATTTGTAGTAAGAGAACATCACAGGGCCCCATCTTAAGCTCCTCCCACCCCAATACGAGCCTTACACCATCACCAAGGTTGTGCATGAGAATGATTTTGAATTAAGTAGTCCCCTTTCCTTGGGTCACACCTCATATTTAATGTGAAACTAATTCA
Source organism: Picea engelmannii (assembly GCA_009831015.1). Lineage (NCBI taxonomy): Eukaryota > Viridiplantae > Streptophyta > Pinopsida > Pinales > Pinaceae > Picea > Picea engelmannii. The sequence continues at coordinate 295,196 of ML781369.1, read as the reverse complement.
ACTATATTTTCCGCCTCTCCTCAACACTTCGGATGTGGCGAGGCACTTGGCCCCTACATAACTCAATCCTGACCGCATTGAGCATGTAGAAATTGATTGGATCATGGACACCAAGACAAAGGGAACTTTCCAATAGAACATCCAACTCTAATGGGTCGTCAAAGCAGGGAATCTTCTTCACCAGGGAAAGTGGCTCACCAAGAGTCAGATTCAATAGAATTTTCCCTATCTAATGGAGGAACTTGAATCAATGGGGACCATTGCTTCCTAAGGGGGAAGGCATGATCTAGGTGGAGTTCAAGGCCAAGAACTAAGCGATTAAGGGTTTCCAGGATAAATATTGGCTCTGTGATTTTTCTTTCTTGTTGTGTTATTTCTCTTTCATTTTCTAACATGGTATTAGAGCCTTAGAAGATGTTGCATGGGTAAGCACCAAGAATACTTATCAATCCAACACTCAAATTTCTTTGGTGATAGAAATTCAAGGATGGGGCCCATGATGCCTAATGACTATGCACTGTCTCCAACTAAGAATAAAAGTCCAACAATGAATACAATTGGAGTAGGGAAGCCTAATTTTTTATTAAACAAGGTATGCATATCTTTAGAAGAATTAGAGCTTTCATGTAAGTAGTATAGTAATAGAACTTAAAGATATTAGATTAAAATTTGCTTGAGTTAGTTTATGATATAAGAAATACAATTGAGAATATTAGGCATAAATCGGTTCTTGAACCTTATAGTGGGATATGTTTGGTGAATACTTTGCAACTAATCTTTAAGAGACTACGTTTCTAGCCAATGCCCATACTCATGTTTGATTGTGTTCATCATACTTCTCTTTGACTATGTTCAATATATTGATTTTTCCATAAATTTATTGTAAGTGCAGTGATTGTGTTTATAATGGTTTGAGCTCATAAAAGTAGTCATGTAAAGTCCCAATTGATGTTATTTGATAATTTGTGTTCCATGGACTTCTTGAATTAAGATAGTAGATTGTGGTTTGTTTGAAATTGTGTAGTTAGTTATCTTAATGCAAGAAATTTTGGAGTGGTTGGCTAGGATAAAATATACTTATCGTGTATAGAAATCCACCACTATGATCAATGTGTTTGTTTGCAGATTGCTTGTGTACAAGACCTTGATAAGACACTATTATGAGATAACTGTTGGTATGTAGGGTATTTTTTAGGGGTAAATTTTTGGAAATTAGCTATATTTTTGCCATTTAAAAAATAAAATATTTCTCGGCCACTTTCCCTTTAAAAAATTGTCTTTTTTTTTTTTATATATAAGATATGATTAAATTGATAATATTCATCAAAATTTACAAGTTTAATAGTGAATTATATGTTTTTAATTGAATATTGACATGCATATCTATATGTATGATTTTTTTTAAAGTGAAACATGGCCCAAAGTACTTTACTTACGTATAATATTTGGATCCTTATAAAATACCTTACTATGAGGAATGATTCAAACTAGACTACATGGGGGTTTTATAGGTTATTTGATTGACATCCAATGTGTCAGATAAAAAAAATCACTGACCATTAGTGCTCGTTTATAAGCAGACCAAGATAGAAAGAAAAATATAGAGAATTCCAAGGTAGTTAATGGCAAGAAGGCAATTATGTATTTATTTGGTAAATCATTCATGATGGTGGATTAGGGATGTCTTCAAGGATGAAAGATTCGAAGCCTATACTCCAAGGCCAATATTTTGGAGCAAATGAGCAACATATGAAGAGGTTAAACCATTGAGTGAGAAAACACTATTTTTTCTATCAAAGAGTTGCTCTGCCTACACACAATGACAAAATTAATGGTGTTGTCATATAGTACTAGAATGAAAAACTTGACAAACAAAGAACAAAATCAAGAGAGATGAAAAATAGATAACACAAAGAAAACAAACAAAAATATGTTGAACACGAGGAGCAAAATGTGCCAATACAACAAATGAACAACCAACAACAAAGAAAACAATAGTAAAGTTGGGGTGTTTCTTGCAAGTGGGAAAATAACCTATAGAAGAATGAAGGTGGTGAGCAAATACAACACTTGAAGGTGGGAAGTGAACAACCTAAAGGACTTGTACTATGTAGAGAAGAAAATGAGATGATCAATAGAGAAGAAATTACCTCTCAACATGGAACTTTTACAAACATGAATGTGGAACACATGGCTTGCAATAAAGTAGAACATTGAGTGAAGCAAAATGGCATATAGAGGAAACACCACATACAACTGTGAATTAAATGAACAACATGAGATAGGGCATAAAGCCACTTGAGAGTAAATTTCTTGTTTTTCAATGGTTTAATTCAACTTAATTGAGCTACATTATCGTTAAGTCTGCTCACTTGAATATAGGCCCTTGATTATTTTTCCATTGTTGATTGTAATAGGAAAATTTAAAAGAAAGATAAGTTTGATAGAGAAAATAATGGTGTCTTTACTAGTTATACCGTGATGAAGAGGTGTGGATGATTCAAATTAGTAGTTGGCTCACTAGACGAAAAGAATAGAGTGTCCATTGCTTAAAAGATATCAATGAGAAATAATCTACGATGGACCTTTTGGCAAAGGGAACCCTTTAAGGGTGTTGCATGGGCAACTTTGCAGCCCTGGGTGGCCATGGCCAAGCTGCAATTTCTATGTTTCATAACTTAGTGATGGCAAAGCAGTTAAGAGGCACCATGGAGGAATTCTACTGATGCAAGAGAAGAGAAAATTTAGTTGATTCCAAAATGTTCTTCATCAAAATTTAGGCAAAAGACAATGGGGGAAGAGGTCATTCGTTGATTTGTGTTAGTTATTAAATGATTTTGTGTGTTGAGGGGAGCATTGGATATCGATATTCAAAACAATATAATCATTATAAGTGTATAAACAACTCTTGTTGGTCACTTCGAGCCTATTCATTGAAGTAATCGTTCTTTTACTTAAAAAAATTCCCGTATAAATTTGCATGAAGTATGCTCGAAAATGTGACACTACACTATTTAAATTTTGTATCTACGTTTGTGGTTGCTTAATTGTTCCATATTTCTACATGGCATACATTGTTATCTAAAGGCCAATATAGTGGTTTTGGGAGCTTTTGCAAGCACACTTGTTGCAGTATTACATATTTTACTGGTAGTATTTAAAGATCTCCCAGGTATATTCAATCTTAGGAAGTGTAAATTCTTGATCTGTAAGAATCTATTTTGTATCTGTTGAAGTTCACAATCCATGAAAGATAACTCCATTGTAAACTGAAACAAGAAAGCAGAAAGCAACACGAGAACTGAATGCAGTGTGAGGGTTTGGAAGAATATCGTCATTTCTGAAGCAAAAGCCCTTGTCCAAAGTCACAACAGAGAATCCCACTGTCATAGAGGACACAGGGAAAGAGAGCTTAACATAACAAAGAAGAAAAACAACAAATGTGAGTGGATATGATCAGATGAAATAAAATAAGATAGTTTCTTAATATAACAGCAGTGCAAAGGCCACTCCTATAAAAGCAAGAAGCTGAGCTAATCTATAAGATCTAAGCTATGTTGGCACAAAGCCAAAGTGAAATGCAATGGTCTGGATGAATGTCCAAGGAAAGAACCAAATGATAAGATGTTGAATGTCAGGAGATAACTAAGCAAACATAGTAAGTGAACACACAATAATACGGAAGAAAGCAACAAAGAAAGGGAGTGACTTCTAGGTAGGTAGACAATTGATCAGAGAACAAACACGAGGAGTGGACTGAAGAAGTCAAAGTCAGAAAAGTGATCAATGATGCGAATAACTCGCAGCTAAAAAAACTGAAATCCTCTTGTAGAGAAAGAGTAAAGAAAAAAATGCCTCTCAAAGCAAAGCTTGAAAAATGTGGATGTGGAGTACACAACTTGCATAGAAGAAAACCGGTGGAAGTAAGGTGACACACAGAAGAAACATAGAAGACAACCACAAGTTAGATGGACAACACAACGAATGACAGACAATCACTTGATAGTATAAAATATTTAATTTTCAAGGATTTGATTTAATTTGCCAAATTAATTTGATAAAAGCAAAATGATAAGATGTTGAATGTGAGGAGCAGATTAAGAAAACATAGTAAGTGAATGAACGATAACAGGGAAGAAAGCAACAAAGGAAGGGGGCAACTTCTAGGCAGGTAGACAATTGATCAGAGAACAAACATGAGGAGTGAACACAACGAGCTGAAGCCAGAAAATTGATCAGCAATGCGAAGGACTCAGAGAAAACACTGAAACCCTCTGTTAGAGGAACTGTAAAGAAAAAAAATGCCTCTCAACGCAAAGCTTGAAAAATGTGGATGTTGAGTACACAACTTGCAAAGCAGAACACCAGTTGAAGCAAGGTGACAACATAAGAAACATAGAAGACAACCACAAGTTAGATGGACAACATAACAAATGACAGACAATCATTTGATAGTATAAAATATTTAATTTTCAAGAATTGGATTCAATTTGTCAAATGAATTTATCCTTTAAAGTCTGCCCCACTTGAAGATAAGCCCTTGATGATATTAGCATGGTTGATTGTTTAACAAAAACGTGCTCAAGGAGATAAGGTCATTTGAAGTGAATGCTTCTTAATATAAAAATAAATTTGATGGAGAAAGATGTGGTATAGTCGCTAACTACACTTTTGTTTTGAATGATAGGTACAAATGACTCCAATGAGTAGATTGGATCAAATGCAGGAGAAAATAGGGTCTCAATTACTTCAAAGGTAGCCAGGAAAACGAATCAATGGAAGGTTTTCTAACTGAGAGAGCTATTTAGTGTTGTTCAACGGCGGTTACCTTAGTGAGTTCACAACCCTGGCCAAGCTGCGGGTTCTACTTTCAACACGGGAGTGATGGTAAACCGGTTGAGGTAGCATCATGAAGTTTCAGCGTATGCAAGAGAAAAACTATAGTTGGTTCCAAGATGTTCTTCATTAAAGGCTAGGCAAAAGGTTTTAGGTTAGTTTTGTTAGTTGTTTAATGATTTTGAGTGTTGAGGGAGGAAATTTTGGAATTTCAGCATTCAAAATAATGATGTTACTACAAGTGTAAAAACAAATATTATTGACCAAGTCTGCTCATTTATATAGTCTTTTGACTTCTAAAAATACTTGTGTAGTCAATGGGGTCTTGGTTCGATGGTTAATCTAAAAATACTTGTGTAGTCAATGGGGTTTTGGTTCGATGGTTAAGCAAAGACAGTGATGTCCCCACCAAGGTTCAAATACTGTAGAGATTGCTCTTTGTGGGCCGTCCTGCTCATGTAAGCAGGTTGTTTAAGCAGTTGGGGTTAGGTGCAAGTCCTGGGTGACTTTGGCAGAATAAATACTGCCACCAGCCGCATCTTTAGCCTAAGGAATATTGCTTCAGTGCTGTAAGTTGACTACATTAGATATAATATTCCCAGATTGGGGAAGGGCATGCTTGCTGGATTGCGATAAGAGGAAACTTCTGTTAAACATACTTGTATAAATTGGTATGATGCAATGTTAATATGTAAATGCCTCTACAGTTTTGAGTAAAGCACTTTTTTGTGTAGGTTTCTCCTCTCCGATTGTAGTTGCTTAATCATTGCATTTTTATACACTGTATCAGAGCATTCATGCAATCCTATGAGGGAAGAGTAATACTTCAAAGAGCATGTTAACTGAAGGCCACTACAATGGCTTTAGGAGGTTGTGCAAGCATGTTTGTTGCAGTTCGTCACAGCTTCTACTGGGAAGGTTTAAAGCTCAATAAGGTATATAAGGTCTTTCATATTTTATATTGTTGATCTATAAAAATCTACATTGTATCTGTCGAAGCAGTCCACGGCTTGTGACAAAAGGGAATGCAGAATGATATGCAAGAACCAAATAAAATGTGAGGGTTTGGAGAAGTGTTGTCATTACTGAAAGAAAAACCCTTGTTCATATTAGCTGACAGCTGCCCTGCCTACACGCCATCCATCTTTGCAGCAGAAAGAATGTTGTTGTCATAAAGGAGTGAAGAAACTAGAGCTTGACAAAAGAAGAAAAGAAACAGAAATGAGCAAAACAAAATGCAGAGAAGGCAAGCAAGAAGACGTTCAAAGTGAGGAACAGATTGAGCAAACACAGCAAGTGAACAAACAACAATAGAATAAATAGCAACAAAGAAAGAGCACAACTTTCCAATCAAAGAACAAACCTGAGGAACAGATTTAATCAATCAATGATGGGAAAGGCAAGAAAATGAACCTTAACATGAAAACTTGCAGACCAAAAACAAAAACCCTCCCATAGAGGAACAATAGAGAAAAAAATGCCTCTCAATGAAGAACTTGGCAGACATGAATGTGGAGCATGCACCTTGCAGAGAAGCAGGATGCCAAATGAAGCAGGGCCATGGAGAGACGAAATATAGAAGATAGCTACCAGTTGGAGAGATGTGACGAGCAAATGACAGATGTGAATTGAAAGTACAGAAGTTTGAAGTTTGATTTTTGAAGGATTTGATTCAATTTAATCAAATAGTACAGTCAGGTGGATTTAATGGAATGTTTCTATTTTAGAATTTTTTGATAAAGCACTTTTTCATTTATGTTTCTTCTTCTCATCTTTATAAGGTTGACAGTTTCTCGAGAAGACCGTTTCTCCAAGCATCTCTGTCTCTCTCTAGTTAAACAAAATTGGTATTTTCTCCAATTGTTACCCAATGCAACAACTCTCTTAAACCTTTTTATAGAGTTCTGATACTCTCCAACATATATTTTGCTAAATTTGAGTCTTCATAGTTTGTGTCTCACAATTAATTATTACTCTAATATTAGCATAAATCCATCTTAACCCTCAATCTATTAAGGATTGAGAGAGGATAAAAAAATCTTTTTTATGTTATGGTAATTAATTAAAAGAAATAAAAGGTCAGTGTTAGTTTTTACATTTTTTTTATAACATGATTGACCAACACTAGCACAAGCATGTGGACTTGTGAAAGCAACTCTTTGGCTAATCTACCATGATTGGAAGGTATCTACTTTGCAAAATTCACCCAGAATATGCACTTAACCCCAACCACTGTCACAAGTGCTACTGTACAACAAACATGAAAAAAAGAACAAGCCTGTCCAAGGGGAGACTTGAACCCATAGTGGGGGTTTCAGCATAGCCCAACTTTCACCAAAACCCAGGAAGCCACTGTTGACAGCTTTTTCGACCTTGGACAGAAGTATGTTTTTTTTAAATTTAATTTATTAGCACTACAACGGAATCACACATAGGTGTCATGGACATCTCTTTCACGCTGGGCTGTATATATATGTTTTAATTTTGATTGGTTGCTGAACTCAAAATAGATCCAGAAAGTGTTTTAACTTTTTGCTTTTGCGACACTCTAATTTGTTTGGCATCTAAAACGGGCGTCATATATTGTAACAGTTTCTCCCCTCAATCCAGCTGCACCCTGCTTTCTTTTTCACTCCCTTGTCTATCATAATCTTTCTCACTCTTGTGACATTGTCCCAATCGCCAACAGCAGCATACATGTTTGACAACAACATATATGGTCCAGCATTTAGGGGTTCTAACACAAATAAGCGTTGTGCAACCCGTCTTCCAAGTTCCAGATTGCCATGAATTCTGCAGGCACTAAGCAGTGCGCTCCACACAACAGCATCAGCATCAAATGGCATGTTGTCTATAAATCTCTCTGCCTCATCAATGTGTCCTGCTCGACCAAGGAGGTCAACTAGGCAAGCATAATGATCCACTCTAGGTGTGATACCATGGTTTCGACTCATGGAATCGAAGTAACATCGGCCTTCATCTACTAGGCCTGCATGGCTGCACGCAGAGAGAACACCGACAAAGGTACTTTGGTTAGGCTCCACACCTGCCTGTCTCATTTGTTCAAAGACGTTAATGGCATCTTTGCCACATCCATTCTGGGCATATCCAGTAATCATAGCATTCCAGGAAACCACATTTCGTTCAGGCATTTTGTCAAACACTTTTCGAGCATCAGTTATGCTCCCGTATTTTGCATACAAATCAACAATTGCACTTCCGACAAATAGATTAGAATCAAACCCAGTTTGTAGAATGTAGGCGTGCAACTGTTTTCCATGTTTTATACCTGCTGAACCAGAGCACGCATTCAAAACGCTTGCAAAGGTGACCTGGTCCATCTTGACTACATCTCGTTGCATATGGCAAAACAGTTTCAGAGCTTCCCCACTGTATCCATTCTGAGCATATCCTGCAATCATGGTCGTCCATGAGACCTCATTACGATCAGGCATTTCATCAAAAAGTTTCTGTGCACCTTCCATGCTTCCCCATTTAGAATGCCCTGCAATCATGGTATTCCAAGAGATCTCATCCCGTTCAGGCATTTTCTCAAACAGTTCGTGTGCCTTGTCTAAACCACCTGATTTCACATAGCCTGCAATCATAGCATTCCACGAGAATACGTTTCGCTCAGGCATTTTATCAAACATTTGGCGTGCATCTGCAACATCCCCACATTCAACGTACAAGTTAACTACTCGATTTTTCAGGAAAACTCCCGAGTTGAATCCAGTTTTGATCATGTGGGCATGAATAAGCTTCCCATCTGCCAAGGACTTTATGTCCATACACCTCTGCAACAGACGAGCATAAGTTCTCCAATCAGAAGAAATGTCTCGTTGGGTTGCTGTATTTACCGTTGAATTGAAGAAGGCAGCTTTTTTCATGGCGTCAATTACTCCCTCCATCCATCCATCAATCGGGGTTTGAGGAGTATGGTCATCGATGCCACTCGGCTGGATTTGGGGATCTTGCAAACTTTATGAGCCTGCATTAGATGGGTTTCCACTGAAGGCTCAGAATGGGTTCATACCTTGGCCATTACCTTTCCAATCCTTGCTTTATTTTTCAGTATGTGGTTTTCAAAGTAAAATAATTATATGGCTGCGGAGAGATATGTAATTTAATTGATTTACTCAGAAGTTAGTTGATTCTTAACCCTTTGTAATAATAATAATAATCTTTCCATCATATTGATTGATTGTGTTAAGGATGTTGAGGTTTTTAACCACTTTAATTGCATTATATCATTTGGTGTAGTGAAAGATGTAATTAGATGAATTCCCTTTCTTGATCTAAATTTGAATCATGCTTCCTCTTCATCTTTTTTTAAGGGGCAATTGGTGGAGGGGTTGACTTCTTAGTCATGAACATATATGTATCAACAACACACTCTTCAAAGGGTATGGTGGAGTCATTTATTGATGTTATACGCTCAAATGCATATATATCCTTCTTTTCCACCATATACTTAGGATTTGTCATTCAGTCCTTTCACTAGTTGGGTTTATTAATTTTTTTTTGTTGGTTTAAAAAATGTTTGTTTCTGGACACACTTGCTTCAAATGGTTTGTCTCTAATCATGTCCCAATCTTTGCCACTCATAGTGTCCTCAAGATTGTGGTCCCAATTGTATTTTCACAAAGCACATAGGAATCATGCACCCCTTTTTCTCGTCTTTTATAATTTACCCCTTTTTATTGAGGGATCTCTATCCTCTACACCAACCCAAATTTTCAAATCTCGTGGTCAAAAGTCTATATAGATTCACTCATTAACCATACAATAACATTGTGGTACAACAACCATCCCATTCGTCTAGCCAATTTCAATTTTCTTGTATCCCACGCCAAACATTAGGACTTGTTGGAATGTGACTCTATTTTCAAGTTCTCGAAGTAGGTTGAGTCTATGTTTTTGGACAATCTAGTGCCATTTTGAAGACATGCAATTGCCACCATCTCTCTAGTGCTTGTGCCAAAACTGTTGGGTGTGAACACCCCTCATTTTGTAATTAATACTAAACTTTTTTGAGAAATGTAAATCGGTATATTAAATTGAGTCGACCAAGAAAGATGCATGACCTAGCAATCAAAGTTGACCCAGAAAAACCATGGGAAAACAACCCTTGCCTATAACTAAAGGCTTTCGATAGGATATTAGGTTACTTTTCTTTTTACTTTATGTTATTACGAGCTATAAAACCTTAGAGAAAATGATTATAGTGATTGTCATTCTGAGCCTGAAACTCTTTTACTACTAATTATTCTTATCTCAATAGAACTAACTCTTAGGAGGGGAGATTGTTTGGCTTCCTTGACATTATGACCAAACTCAAGGCTATAATTGATTTTCATACTATAAGGGCTATATTCAAATGGGTGAAATGAGGACTTGCCATATTCTTGAGGAGCCATAGGCATGCGATTGTCATCATTTGTCAACTCACATTTCTTCACGGGAAAAGATATCTTCTTATCTCCGTGGGATTGCAAAATTGACATAAAAAATAACATATGTGTACTTGATACTCTGCCAATGTTCTCATTCCCCACTGATATGTTCATTCCATTAGGCAGTCTCATTGCAATCTCCAACTCTACACAAATCTTAGCTACCATTATTTTCTCCATAGTTAATCTTGTTCCCTATCAACAAATGGACTTCTAGAGTTCTATTGGAAGGAAAGGTGTTTTAACTTAGACTAGTGGTTTGGTGATTAGTTCCCTCACAAGCTCAAAACCTAGCAACCATTAGTTGATATAGAGGCTTATCATATTCTATAAATGTGACCTACCTTTAAGAATTGTGTCTTTGTCTTGTGCACTATTGAAGAGGAACATATTAAAGCCTCCAAATCCTAGGCAAAACTTTAGTAGTAACTTGAAATGTTTCCTAACCTTGACACAACCCAAGTTTTAAGTGGCTTTTCATTGTATAATTTCCTATTGAACCTACCTATTAATGGATTATGGGAGTACTACAACAATATACCACCCACCATGTCTTCATCCACTTCTAATATTATCTTGTTGTTCCTCTACTTAGCACATAAATTTGGTTTATGCTTTTTCTATCCTCTATACTTTTTTTTATCCTTTGTACTTTTTTTTTTGTGGGGGGGGAGGGGGGCTTTAAACCCCTTATGGCTAGTTTCACATTGATTGTACACCACCTAGTTTTTGGTGGGTTGTATTGATTTTGATTGTTACCCTTTACTCCTTTTTCTCCCTATCATCGTGTTACAATAAATCTAGTAAAAAATGGCCCCCTTGGCTAAGATAATCGGTATCCTCTTGGTACTCAAGTATCCCCACTTAAATGCATATGTGTCATATGGTGCTATGTGTGATTTATCCTTTAGATATGGTCATTATTTGTAATGCCTTATTTTTCCTAGATTTTTTTTTTGTATATGATCAGGATGTCTATCCTTAGTCGGCTTGATGACTTTTTTGTTTTATTTTTATCTTTGGCTTGGAAACTAATGAATTATATGCATTGTTTGGATATTATACATATTGTGTGCGCATGTGTGCACTCGTGCATGTGCGTGCGTGTGCGCGTGCATAAACATGAGATATGTGTATTGCTCTTTTGAGGATGAGATGTTATCTTCATTTATGTTTGTAGAACTAATTAGAATGCACAAAATGATGTTGATATGGTTTCTTATGGGATGATCTATGAAACATGGTCTCGATACTTGGATTATGTGGCTTGGAACATACGATGATGATGCAATGACATAGTAATAATTGATTACTAATGTTGTTGAGCAAGTGTGCACTATGATAACTTGTCCATACTTGCAAGACTCCTAGATGGAAATGATTAATGATGACCTAGGCTAAAGGTCACATGTCTTGATGGACCATTGGAGTAAGAAATTTTGATTGATTATTGCACCGAGAGTAGTGAGGTGCTCTACAACCCAGTATGGAGAAGATGTTGAGGTGTTAACATTAGATAATAACAATTCATTTAAAAAAAATTAAAAACATAGAGTCGACTCAATTGATAATAATAGTAATTATTATTATTATAAAAATAAAGTCGACTTAATTAAACAAAAGAACAATTACACACATCGTGTAAAACTTGACATGGATTGAAATAATAATAAAAAATTACACCTTAAGAAATTGGATCCATGTTGGTGCTTGATAGATCTGGGTTTAAGATAGATCTACGCCGGTGTATGAACACTGGAAGATTGTAGAAGCCTAATTGCATGATTGCAATGAGCTAATATGTGAATGTTGCAGAAGCATGATAAAACTGACATAGATCTCACGTGATGATATTATGATTATGTTATATATCTATATGTGTGCGTTGTGATATGATTCCATTAATCTTAGTATGTAGGAAATCAATCACCAAATGAAGAAACACGTGCACATGATCATATGAGAGAACTCTAGGTTGGGAGCCTGCTAGTAAGATCCATAAAGGGTAACTAGTGATTTTGAGCATTTTATTTTGACTATGTTACATATGTAGTTGATCTACTTGGTGTGTGTGTGTGTGTGTGTGTGTGTGTGTGTGTGTGTGTGTGTGTGTGTGTGAGGAGGACATATGGAAAATCCTTGCCATCTTGCCAACATATGGGTGTGGGATGTAACTAGGAGGCATTTGGGATAATGATGAGTGATTGAGTAGAGGTGCATAGGATTTCCTTCCTAGTCTCAAGGAAGAGATGTGAAGTCTCTTATTTTATTTGACACTGTTGATAATGGAACAAGTAGAGGTGCATAGGATTTCCTACCTAATCTTGAGATAGAGGTGCAAAGTCTCTTGCAAGATATGTGGGATAAGGAAGTCAGATAGATGAGCATGTGTATCTAGGAGTAGATGTAACATGCCTACTCTAAGTACTTTGGCATCGACTGTGACATGCCTCATGATTATGATTGGGGGTGCACAATGAGGAAACAAAGTCCCACCCCCCAACAACTTGAACCTTTTAGAATCTGGTATAGATCAAGGTGACTATATGTAAGCACATTATCATATTAATTAACTTTGCAAATTACCCACTTTTGTTTCCAACTTAAAAATAATATTATTATAATGAAATTAGGAATTAATATTTTAATGAAAAATATAATGGATAAAACTCCAAGGTGACACCTAGGGGAGATAAATCATTAATTAAAAAATAAATAAAAAATTGTGAGGTTTCCACCTAGGTGGGTGAATATTTGGAAATATGGTAATTTACATGGGTGAGGTGTCAAAACTCATGAAGTCGATAAGCATTAGTGGTACCCGTGGATTTGGTGGCTCTCTGAACAATATGGAAATGTTGTCAGAATGATACTAAACTAAATATGAATGGTAAGTTGGAACTTGTTAAGGAATCTTAGCAATGTTGATGTTATTAATCCCCTTATAGGTGATTTGCTCGCCTAGCAAGTTAAGTAGGTGGAGGACCCATCGCTAGTGCGCATTTTTCTTGTATATCACTATTTTAACCTTGGTTATGATCCCACATAGCTCAAAGGTCCTAGGGAAAGAAGTTTCCCTATGGTAGGGTGTAAATCGGTTATACATTTTGTAGTTGGAAATGTAAGGTTTTTAGAGTTGCAAACTAGCTGGTGAATTCAATTGCTAAACCTTAGGTATAATATTTGATAATTTTCTTAATAAATAAAATATTTTTGTTTGTTGAAAACACATTTCTAATAGATACATTAACTATGCTATGTAATTCATGGGGTCAACTCAATCGATAGTTGCCAATGTTGTTAGATATTTGGCTAGTTTTGGGCCAACAAGTACTTGGTTCGAATCTACCTTGGTGAGGTGCACAAGTCCACCTCTACAAGTTTACTAGATATGTCATCCATGAATGTGCGGAAGAATCCCTTGGAATTCCTCACAAAGTTTTGCTTGTGAAAAAAATGAACTATGCTATGCTAAGTGAATTTTCCTAATAGATTGAGCATAATAATATGTGTTGAAGTTGAAAGGATTGAAGGCTCCTTGGGTGCTCAAAGAAGGAATAACTTTGTTATGGTTTAATGTAAAATTTATTGATATTGTTGTTGATAAGAGAAGAGGTGTTTTATGGTCTAGAATTTATATAAAAGAAAAACATAAGTAATAGGCATCATACTCATTCTCTTACCTTTAATTCATGAGAAAAATTGTTATTTAGATAGTGTTCTTAATAATTTTGTCACTATAATTATATAGATAACAATGATCTTTGTTTTCAAGTCTAAACTAGCATATCCGCATCGAATATCAATGGGGATCACCATCTATCAACCATACAAATATCTCTCATCCATTAATGATACATCTCTCATTTGTCAATTGTATACACATCTCTAATCCTATAATTAATAGTCGAACAACCAATCCAACCAATGGGTGTCCTCTACTTCCCTATCTACTGCCCATGCCTACATATATATAATTGTTTTATTAAAAAGGGGAGCCCCTCCACATGCTAGACTCAATCCCGCACATTCTAGATCTGTGTATCTTTTTAACAACTAATTGCTAATTATGAAAACATGGGATTATCGTGACAACATAATGAACACAACCACATCAATTCTGTTTAACAATTTCATGGATGAAATCCATGAAATTGATCCCTACAAGCTGGAATTGGATTGGATCAAGTAGAGACAACACTGCTTGAGTGCACACACTTGGTGTTGAGATGATGCTTCCCCATTATTTTTCTTGCAACAAATATCACAATCAATGAATTGTCTTGATGCCAATTACAACCACAGGATAAATAACCCATTGCTAAAATCGTTGAATTGGAAGAAAAATAGTGAAATCGTATGATATGAGATTCATGTAGTTATTCCCCAAATTTGGTTTTAGCATGCTGGAGCTGATTGGAACTCACAACCATCATGTTGTTGGGTTTTACTCTGTATATAACTCTATTTTATTAGTTATTTGTGAACAATGCAAACTATGCCATGCCATGGATTTGAAAGGTCAAAACAATTCCCCTCAACTTAACCTTTGATGTCTCTACAATATTTTATTTTCCACTCTGTTTTCTCATTTCTTATATATTCAAATAGATTTGGTCATCCAGGTTAAATTTTAACTAGTATTTTTTTCTACCAGAAGTAGCTACATCCATTTTTGTCTTTTTATGAGTTGGCAGCATGGTAATTGATTTTCAATGCAAAACTTAGCAGAAATAAATTGGTTCAAAATGCAATGGAGAGATAGTGAAGGCATTTCATATGCCATCAATCTCTCTCTTCCTATGTGTGGGATCTCTAGCCTCAAAGAAAAGGCTTTACAACAAATGATAAAAGGTTAAATGTGTCCAACAGAATACTATCCTTTCAATTTAAATCAATTGGGAATTATGTGAAACAGACTTTCCTTTGGACTATTGGGTAATTTACCGATTATAGTTTTGTATCTTGATTTGTGTCAAGTGTTCATGAAAAAGATCTCAACCAGGGAAATCTTGATTTTTGCTGATTTGTGTAAGATGTTCATGAAAAATATCTCAACCATGTGTTACCCGTCATTTTGGTAGGAGGTAACCCTAGTGAGTTTCTTCACTGGTCCTTGTATTTTTTAATGTTCACAACTTGGGTACTTACTTGTTTCCATGGACATTGATGGATAATTTGATGGAAAATTTGTTTATCATGTGATGTAATCTTTGATGATGCATAATCCCTTTATTGAATCTCCCTAGTGTTTGGACATGGTTTTAAACTCATTCATATTTTAGGGAATTTTCACATTTCCCAATGCAGTTCACACTTATTGAGGCATCTCATGGTTCCCAAGGAACTAGTCACATCATCTTAGGAATTTTGGACTATGTTCACTTGCATGGGTCAACCCTTGACATGCCACATTCAATATTCCTAAGCGTTCTCTTCCTTCATCACATTTGAAGTTGTTCTTCACTTGTTTTGACGATCGACCCTTTTGGAGGACTTATTTTCTAGCCACTCTAGCACTTATGGACATCACTTGACTTGGAAAGGACAATGGCATGATTTATGGAGATTACTTGCTTGATATGAGTTCAATATTCCACCTTGGAGAGTTATCATTTGCTTGTTGGAGTTGATTTAGAGGAGTTCGTCCACTTATAGAGGGTTATTTCATCACTTGTTGAGCCTTCTCTCATTTAAAGGCTCACGTTCCCACATTGGAGGACCTTAGGGGATTTGCATTGCACTTTTAAGGAAGGTTTTTGACCTTGCAGATGATTTTGGAGCTAACTAGTGGGGCCGCCCCCACTTGTAGTATTTTTGTTATTGTTTTGAAGGACATTTTTACCTTGGAAGCCCATACATCCACCTTGGAGAAAAGTTTGAAGGTTTCACTTGCACATTTAAAGGAGGTGGTTGAGCACATACACACTTTGGGAGCATTTGGAGGCTAAAGTTGCACCTTGGACATCCATTCTTCCCTATATTATGGAGACATCCCTCTCTTGGGGGGTATTTTTCTCATTGATAATTGTACATGTGGCTTGACCATTTTATTTTATTGTTTTTTAGACTAATTAGTTGGATGAAATTGTGTTTTACTCCTCCTTAGGCTAAATTTAGGGAGCTCACATGAGATGATATTGTTTTATTATAAAGGAAGATGATCATCACCCTATAAATAGAAGTTCCCTTCCTCATTATGACTCATGGTTTCATTTTTGGAGCTCTCACTCTTTGGATCCTAATTGACACATATTTTCTTGGAGCATATGGTTGTGTAAAGGGTTTTATATTTTTGGATGATTGTTGTCAATTCTTGAAGCTTCTCTAGACTGGTTTTATTTGGTGCATAAGTATAAATGGTGAAATGCTAAAGTCTTATACAGGCATTCAAGATCAATCCATTTAAGGGATAATTCTACCACTTAGAGGGAATATGTTCTAGGGTTTCTCCTTCCTTCTTCCTTTGTTGGTTTAGTGATTATTTGGTGCCTTTCTTTGTTCTTCCTTTTGGTTCCCTAGCAAGAATTATTAAGTGAATCCATCAAATCATTGTTCTTCTTGTTGGTGAAGGTTTTCCATCAAGGTTCCCTTATTGTAGACCTCAATATTCATTGTTGATCTTGATTAAGTGAAGGGTTATTCTTCCTTTTGGTTCTAATCTCAAAGCCCTACTCTTGAAAATAAATAGGCCAACTCTTTGGAGGGTTTCCTATTGACCTCACAAGCCATTTGATTCACCTTGACTCAATTTCCCTTGTTGGATTTGACACTAATCTCTATTTCCTTCCATCACTTATTTCAAAACCCTAAAAACCCCAAAACTATATTTTACTAAGGCCACTCTCTGCATCACCTTGCGCCTTGTTGCTTGGTCTTGGTAATCCTACTAGGGATACCCCCTTGAGTTGGAGGAGAGGCGTCTTAAAGAGCATAAGATATGTTACTAAGGTGACAATGGTGACCGTCCTAATAGTTTACCTTGATTTGTACCTTGTGGATTAGGGATTTTATCATTAAATGAAATTTGAGTAGTGACACTAGGGAAATCTTGAATTGTGCCTAGTGTTCATGAAAATGCTCTCAACCAGGGAAATTGTTGTTGAATTCTCCCTTGTTGTTTGGTTTCCAATCAATGTTGTGATTGTAATCTCTTGATGCACACTAGTTATTATAATGTTTGTAAGGAATATTTCCCATCAATTAGAATTCTAATTTAGATATGTTAAGATCATGTGGTTGTTGGTGGCCACCATATGATTTTGTTGCTAAACTATGTTTTCAATAAATTTTGTATTCCATAAAGTTTCAAATGTCTTTTTAAATGGATTTTATAGGTATTCTTTGCCCAAAAGATTAAGAGCGTTGTTATAAATGTAAGTCCTACTTTTTCACATTTAAGAGTATGGGATTCTACACTAAATGGCAATTGGTAATCTTCCTTTATAAGGTTGTAGCTTATTCTTGGCTTGGTAATTTTGATATTGATTCCTGTAGCTTCTCTATAGATGGATAAACTATTGAAGAATGAATTATGGGTTGGTATAAATAATCACAATATCATCCATATAAGTATGAACTTGAATTTTGTTGAGTATTCATGCTTGTATATGTATGTTATATACAAACATGAATACTTTATAAATTTCAAGTTAATACTTCATATGGATAAGGTTGTGATTGTGTTCCAAGGGTTAGTTGAAATGGTTTGAATCGCTATGCTTAAGATATGATGGCCAAAGGAGGTCACTGGGTCAAATTCACTTGGTTCCCTTAGGATTAGACATACATGTTTTCCATTGAGACATGTACCCATGATACCATTCATAGAATATGAAGACATACTTAGAGAATTTCCAATGAAAATAGAGAGAGAGAGAGAGAGAGAGAGAGAGAGAGAGAGAGAGAGAGAGATTCTATGTTTTCATTTTTGGGTGAATTACATGATTATTGGATTAAGTTAATACTTGGAGACTATATTTATTCCAGCTTTCCTATAATTGCAATTGACTGTTTAATGGAAATTAAAAGCCATTTACATGTTTATTCTAACCAACAATCAGACTGGTTTCATATTGGTTATGTGAAACCAATCTCTATCCTTAAATTCTTGATTCTATTAGGTTTGTTTTTTTAATATATATGTAAAACTGAGTTGAAAAATTATGTTAGTGAGAATTTGATTATGATCATGAGACAATATCAAGAATGTTGAACATGATAACATTCCGGGATTAAGAACATTGGTAATTTTCGCTTGATAATCATGAGAAAAGAGTAAAGCTCTTTGTATATGACTTTATCATTTTTTATTGAGTTAGATAACAACTATTTGGTTTTAGATTTAAGAATTTGATGAAGAGTTCAAGTTGGGATTTTGTATTGTATTCTAGAAAGATTGGAAAAAGGTTTGGGTATATTATAGATGTATTTAGTGTTGTGGCATGATGAATCTGAACCTCTAGCCCATGGATTTAATGTTTTGAACTCTAGATAAATTCATAGAGTGTTCGATGAATGGTATCTCTATGAATTATGGAATATTCTCTAGCCCTTCCATAGGAAAGCTCATAGGAAATGCTTAGGAATAGGAACAGGTTATGAACAAAATCTCATAGGAAATACTTAGGAATTCTAATAAAGAGCTAGAGATCATCTTGTGAATACATTATTGACGTCGATGTCAATAATATTGAGTTTGAATTTCTTGCAGAAATTAATATTGACTTGGTTGGTTTTTGTTCTTGTGTTTCTCTTAAAAAAAGTGGTTATGTTTCCATTGGTTGATGTGAAACAATTCAATGTTTCCATTAGTTATATGTGAAGTAATGAGGGTGTTACATTATTAACGGAGTAAACTAGGTCATGGATGGAATTCTTATGTCGCGCTAATGATTTAACCAATACTTACTGTGATATTTGTAGTATCGATTCTGGATATGGGTTACTATTCACTATTTACATTATTTATGGCTATTGTTATCACATTGTATTTTTTTTCACTACATTATGTTTTCTTGCATTACCACTTATTGATCTACTTCTCACTATCGTAGTTTGTCTCTTAAAAGACTCACTTAATAAGTTGATAAATAATAGACTCTAGTTGATCCAATAAATTCTTGGAATGATTGGGTGTGATAGCAATATAAGGTTGTTAACTTAATTCACTCAATAAGTAGATTGGTGGCCGTGTCTAATTATTTTACATGTTGGTGATCATTTTAGGCCCAATCATTTAGGGGCATTAGTCAAGCTAATAAGGACCTTTTGTAAGAGAAATCATATGACTATTGAACTTTGATAGGAGTTCTAGGGGAAAGCCCAAAAAAGGAGTGATACGGAAGATGGAACCAAAGAAAATTTCCCAATAAGACAAGGCAACGGGGAGACTTTAGAGACTCTTTCAAGAGTTAGTATTGATAGAATTGCAACCATATCAAAATGTTTTCCAAGATTATGAGAAAAACAACAACTATTTTGTTGTTAACCTTCCTAGAGGAAAGGAATCATGCAAGTGCTTTGCATGTGTGGCTTGGGGACACATAACTGAAAACTATATTTTTAGCACTGTTAGAACAATGTGTTGTTATCTATGTGGTATTAATACTCATGATATAGTGGACTGCCTAATATGGAAAGTTTTGTGAGTGAAAAATGGTTAAATGATCCTAGTCAAGGAAATCAAGCATAAGGAAGCCTTTATTGCAACCCTAGGTAAGCTTGGTCGATATGGAAAACATTGATCTGAGGAAGGCTTGGTGAGGATCAATGATGAGTAGGAATTTATAAAATAGTAGGGATAACTAGAGGAGGAACTCAAAGAAACCATGGAACAAATAAGGAATGAGAAGGGAATATTTTGAAGAGAAACATTATACTTTGATTGGGAGGTGAATAATCCAATGCAAAAGAAGATGGAAGCATTGACCTGTTAGTTGCAGGAGTTAGCCAAGACAAGAAATTCCTATGGGCATTTTATGAAGTTCAGGGTTGTTTACTTAGCACCATTGAAGAGGATAAATTAGATGATGACGTGGTAAAGATATAAAATGAGCACTTTCTTTAGTAAAAATTTGCAAGCTTTGGTCACTATCATGGGGAGAAAATCCCAATGCAGTGGTCGAACTAGGATTTGATATCAACATCATAACCTCCATATTTTGGGAAGAAATGTTAGGTAGAATACCTATAGCACACAACCATGTAATCATCTAATTAGAAAATCATACAACCTACACGCCATCGAAAGGTTGGTTGTAGTCAAAATTGATTTCTATGGGATCAAGATTATGAAGTTTGTTAGAAGTATTGAATCTTCCAATAGAGTTGTATTAGTAATTTTCAAATGATATTGGATATATTCTACGAGGGGAGTGGTTTATTTTGATAAACTAGCCCAAATGTTCATGTAATCCTGGAAGAAAGTAATTATCCCTTTGGATAAAAGTGAATGGGTATTGGAATTCAGGGATGATTTTAGGGGCTAAATTTCACTCATGGGATAATTTTCTATGGTTTTTCCCAAAAAAAATATTCACTATTCTAAAAATGATTCTCCCAAATTCTATAGGATAAAATTATTTTACCTTAAAAATCACCAAAATTTTATATAAACTATATAAAATCCTTAGAAATTTGAATATTTTAACAAAAATATTGCCAAACATTTATAGTTGTCATATGAAGGATTTGTAAGACTTGCCAAGGTTTCTACATTTTAAAATAAATTTCCATCCTTAAAATCATCCATATTGGAATCAATACTAATGTGAAAAACAAGGATGAATCATTGAGACCTCAAGATGACATGGGAATTTTATATGCAATTTCCTAAAGGGACATCAACCTAGAGCCCAATGACCATGATATTATACGCATGGATGTCTCATTGGGGAAGGATTCCAACAAAGTATTGCGGGAGTGGGCACAAGAGAATACAAAGTCTACCTAGGCTATGTTAAGAACCTATTCTCAATTGAAGCACAAAGCACAAGTCTATTAACAGATTATAAAAATGGGAAGGATTCAATAAAGCATATTGAAAGGTTGAAGAAGATGATGAAAATTCTCTTCAAAGAGCATAAAGTGAATGAGTTTTTGATGACACTTGGCATGATCATTTTTCAATGGTGGATGGTTGATTTGATCTTGAAGCTAGAAATCACATGTGATAAACTACAAGGAAAATATGGTTCAACAAAGTTCATTCTCCCTTTTCTTCTCTAGTGGACGTGGTGGATTGAGGTTTTAGTGGAAAATTAAAGTGATTTAGTCTTCCATAATCATCTAAGAATATCTATGTGCTATATGAAATGATGGACCAATGCATCGACATCAAAGGAACACCATGGTTAGGATTAGTTAATAAAAATTACCCTGATGATTTTCTCATCTTTACCATCCTTTAGTGTGTTCCTCCCTTATAAGAATCAATGCTTCTCTTAACTATACCCTTTCCCCGAAGTCTCATGCTTTTGAATTGTGGCATTTGGTTCCATTTATCCATCCACAATTAGTTAAAATTTTCAATTTGATTAAAACAATCCAGATCATTTTTCACATTTTCATGGCTGCCTCATTGACCATAGAGACAAATCCATGTAACTTTCTTTGTTATTCCTTCACATTTTTACAATTTTTTTATTTCTTCTTTAGGTTTAAAATCAGTTCCTTTTTTTTCATTTAAAAAAAATGTTGGTCATGCACCTAAAACAATTTTTGCACACTATTGTCAGTGCATGCACAATATGCAACAATATGGTGGATTTATTTTTCAGTAAGGCAACACGATGGTGTGCCTAAAACCATTTTTGTACATCAATGTTGATGCATGCATATTAAAATCCAACACAATGCATTTATCTTTTGGTAGGATTTCATGGAAATTTGGCACATCTTGCACTAACAATGGGTTTGTGCATGAATCATCACACATAATGCATCATGTCAACTTGAATGCACTGATAAGATCTATGAGGTGCATTCAATTTGATTGGATGCATGCACATATTGATGCACCAACTTTGGAGAGTTATACCTTGCATTGACATAGGTCAATCCCAAACACACCACTAAATTATCCACATACAATATGGATTTTACAATGATATTGGTTTCCTAAATGTACCATTGTTGGTGCAAGTTATAGCACACCAAAATACCTTCCAACATTGCAGTGTATTGATGATGTGTATTTACATGTGCCATACATGGGACTTCCATTCATCTTAAACACATTAGAGAGAGAATGGCACAATCAACCTACATTACCCTATGCTTTTAAGTTCATTGGCCATACTTTCTAGGGTGCGGGTAGACAACACCATATTTCTAGCAGGCACCCACTTTTCAGTGCATTGTTGGATGCACTAGGAGAAATGCATATCACACCACAGTATCTATATGAACACTTGTTTTTGTATCATGGGGATCTCATGTTTCTTAGGCACACCACTGACGAGGTGAAGAATATACACTGAAAAATACAATAATGTGTTGTACTAACGAAAGCACACTGCACATGGAGCCATATGTTATTTTGCATTGTTTGTGATGCACCAACATTTGTGCACTTTACATATGTTATATTTTAGATGAACCAAGGAGTAAAAATATAATATGCATTAGTGTGGTTTATACTATGTAGAGCACCAAATTTTGAAATTACATATTTAATTAATCATATAATTGTTTCATTATGAACACTTTCATTTTATATTTATTTATTTTTCTAATGAGGTTTTTATGTGAAATAGAGACAAGCACCACATATGCGTTACTTGACATTTCAGCCTTGGAAGGCACATAAAAGGGAGCAGGAGAGATTCATGCACCTAAGTTTTATAGGCCACATATTCTCTCTTGATGGATGTTGGCTTCCTCAAGTATCATTCAGAGGCTATATCCTTCAAGAGGAACAATGATTTAATGATCCAATTGATCTATTATTTGGATCAGGGTCAATAAGTATTTAGGGTTGGGTCATACATGGCATAACCTCCCCAAGAATGATTTTTATTTCATTACCAAATTATCTAAGATGGGGAAATATAATCCCTATATTTCAACCCATGACCTCTTAGCAATATTCCTTAAAACAATCAATTCAAACCTATTGAGCTAACCCACTAGGACACACACACACACACACACACACACACACACACACACACACACACACACACATCCAAGAAAAACTTTGTGGAGAAACCCAAGGGATGCTTCCCCACATTCATGGATGGCATTCCTAGTAACCCTTTATCATAGATTCATGCACCTCAATTAGGGGGATTCAAACTAGGGACCTTCCAACACATAAATAGCCATATATCTAGAGACATTGGTGAAAACTACTTGAAATAACCTCTCTCTCTCTCTCTCTTTGAAATCCAAGGAATGCTTCCCCACATTTGTGGATGTCATTTCATAGTAAACCTATTGGCAGAAACTAGTGAATCTCACTAGAATATATTAGTGCATCTAACCCAGGTGGATTAAAATCGAGCATCTGTTGGCACAAAAATAAAGAAACACCCAATAACATTGGCATCAACTAGAAGAGACAACTACTTGGATTTATTATTTTTGAAAATGTGCAGGTAAACCCAAGGGATGTTTCCCTACATCCATGGATGTAATCCAAAATAAATTCACCACCATAGAATACAACACCTCGTCTAGGAGAATTATAACTAAGCACCTACTAGCATAGAACTAGCCAAATGAACAACAAAAATGGAGATGATCAATTGAGATAACCCCTTTGCCTTATGTGGACCATGCAAAGACACACTAGAGCTCCAAGGGTTAGCTTAATTGGTTGAAGCATCCACCAAAGGTGCATTTCCAATGGGGAAACAAGAAATGGAATAACTCATTCATTCATTAAGCATAAAAAATAACTACTGAAAAGATGATAAAGATATGCATGCATTCATCACATTACATAGACGTTACTGTGGTTCACCCCCTCCTGGGCTACGTCCACAAAGATTTGGATCTTATCTCTTTTATTATGGTAGTTTTGGGTATCTAGCGTCGCGTGCTTACAATTCTCCTTAGATGGGTAAGATCTATATGAGGCAAACTAGATCACACCAAGATCCTCAACCTGCGATCTAATCCTCAAATATTCCTTCTCTCCTCTCCTCTGGCTCAACAACCTACAAAATAGTACATAACAACATTACAATTCGCATTGACTCCTACATATCTATGATGTAACAACAATCTGAACAATGGAAAAAGCCAACCTATGATACCTATGCATCAGAACCCACTATAATACCTTAGTATCAATATTTATACATCTTTGGCTCTTCATCCATTACAATACATTACCAAAAACTTATCCCTACTGATGCTAGGTCTTCCTCTCATGTGCGCGTGTTGCTCCTCCTTCTAGCTGTCACTCTCCTTGTGAACGCTTTCTTGCATGCGTGCATGCTATGTTTCCTTCCAACTATTAATTCCATTTCTGCACACTTTCTTTCCCCACGATCATCCTTCTTTCCACTTTGGCTTGCTACCAACAAGACCCCAACACTGACATGTGGCTCGTCCCAAGCCACCTAATCCTTTTTAGCTTCCTCGATCTTCTTGGTGATCATATGGAACTTTTCCTTGAGTGTTTCTGCCTATGTCTACATCTGCCACTTCGTCACTCAACAATCCTGCACATTCTACCTGGGTCTATATTATTTGTGTCTTAGCTTCCTCTGCCTATGCCAATACTTCTACTACCTTCTCCTACAATGGATCCATTTGAGCTTGACGCTCTTGTTTTTGGGTTTGTGTAGAGATTAGCTCTGCCTACAATTTATTAATATCCTGCGTCCCTTTGACACATTCTGGGATTGGTATGGTCTTATGCTTCTAATTGAGATCTTAGATCGCTACATTGATCCTTTCCTCTTCCTTGTCCCACTGTTGGACCTGTGGATCCTCCTCCAACCTTATCCAAAGCTGCGCTGCTTTATTTAACAAGTCAGCTGCTGTGCTAACCTGTTGCTCTATCTCCTACAGCTGCACTGTTGCTTCCTGATTCCTTTTCTCCTTCACTGTTGGTGGAGTGGTTGGTGTGAGATGATCTCAAAGATTCTCAATCTCCTTCTGATATTGATCAATTGCCTGTGCAATTCGATCAATATCTGCTACTGTGATTTCCTCACTCTGCACGACCTATGGAATATTCTCATAAGTTCCTGCCACTTTCTACTCCAATATGTTTCAACGCTCCCTTTCCTCCTCGGTCTCAAATTTATCCTTCTCATAGACTATTTCCAGCACGTCTTGCTTCTTTGTTGCATGCTTCAATTCAGTTAAGTATCTGCGTGCATGAGTTTGTACCTCATGGTTGACACTTACCTGCAACTTGTGTAATGCCCCTGATGGTATCCTTGTCAACACAAGTTGGATTTGGCTTAAGTCTTTCAAAGGTGTTTGCCCCACAATGTTTTCCATGCGCAACATACTGGGGTTGATATGGAATGTTACATGTGGCTGCAATATCCCCTGGAATGATTGTCGTTCTTCCTCTTGCACCCTTCCTTCTGTTTGTGGTGTTGATGGATCTATGCCCCTGGAATGATTTTCGTTCTTCCTCTTTCACCCTTCCTTCTGTCCGCGGTGTTGATGGATCTATGCCCCTTCTGCTGCTTGCTATCTGTACTTCCCTGAATTTCTTGAGGAACTGCCCCAAATCTGCCAGCTCTTTTTACAGTTTGTCCCTGTGGTGTGATGCATGGTCGAAGTCCTCGACTAGACAATCCTGGACCATTCTGGTGATCATTTCCCCATCATCCTCCATGATAATATATTTTGGTGGTGCTTGTTGTTCCTTTGATTTCTTACAAGCGCCTCCTGTCTACGTGGCTGGTCTCTTATTTCCCCCTGGTTCCTGTGTGTTAGGATTTGGGGTGGTCTCCTGTGCTCCCTCAACCTATATCTGTTGTTCCCTAGTCGACTGTGTATTCTCCTTCTTCCCCTTCTAGGCCCCTAGGCCCTTATCTTCTTTGGCCCTTCGTCTTTCTGTGTTGTATTTCCTTGGCCTGTTCTTGTTCTCTTGGGAACTTGGATTTCCATAGGTTGCGTTGCTCCCTGCTCTGCCCCTTCCTCTGTTGTTCTTTCTGACACTTCCTGGTTAATGGATGGGATCCTCCATTCGTCAGGCCATTCGCTGATGACCATATCGATATCACCCTCTGTGATCTAATAGCGCATCTGTAGCCACTATTTAGCTGGATCCTGCCTTTCCTGTATCCACATTGTTTGTCATGTGGCTTGGAAGTTGGCGATGTCCGCATACCGTGCGACAACCTATGGTTTTATTCTACACATTTGGCTAATGGATTCCTACATGCCACGTAGGTATGCTTCAAATATGATCCCATTCTCCCTCTTATGCCTAGCATTCGGCTCTGCTTTCAACAATAGATACCTCTCTCCTGTAGGATTTGGTCTAGTACAAAAAACTATATACCCTGGTTCTCGCCATCCCATGAAGGCTATTAAGGTAATCAACCATAAGTAGTGGAACTCTGTGACTAGATCTTACACATCCTTTTGGTCCTCTAGGAATACGTTCAATAAGTATGGTACCCAACTCATTGAGGTGCCTTCTGCACACTGGGCAACAACTGCAACAACTCCAGCTGGTACTTCCTCTCTGCGGCATTTTCTCAGCAACTTGCAGGCTAATATTTTTGCGCCCAACTGTGTGGCTGCGTTGTTGATTTGTTTGATGATGATGCCTCTTGTCCCTTTGGAGGTTCCATACTTCTTCTTCATTTCTTCTTCCAACGCTTTCTCCTTGGTTTTTTCATCCAAAAACAACGCGGGATCCATACCCTGAATTGGTAATCCTGTTATTTGCGCAATAAGCTCAACAGTTATGGGGATGGTTTTGTCCGGACATATGTACTCTCCATGTGTGACTGTTAATAGCTGCTTGACGCATGTTGTTGTGTTCTAGCCTATGCCAAAATGTGGTAGGTCCAACAGACCTACAATTTCCGTTTTCTCCATCCCAATTGCCCACTGATATGGCTGATCGATCAATTTTCCAAATGGATTTGTGCCCGTAGTATGTAGAAAGACCCTCTTTGCAAGTTTCGGGAACTTGGCCTCATTTGCTACATCATGGTCTGAATATTTGAGCTTTCCAACATGACCCAGTAGCTCTGGTCCTACTTGTACTTCAGCTGGTATGCGTGGTAAAACAATTTCTGTTGCAGGTTTCTTGTAGGGTGAACTTGGTATCTGTATCTTATATTTTTGCTGCGATGGATGGCTCGAAGTTCCAACAGCTTCCGTTTGTTCCTCTGTATGCCATTCCGACCAAGCCAAGACATCTTTAGTGGTCTCCCCTACTTGGTGTTTTGAGATGGTTGTTTGAGACTCATCTATCTCCACTGTTGTTGTCGGATTCGACATCGTGCCATTCACTTTCTGAGTTGCTTCTATATTCTCTGGTTGCACCTCCTTCAGGGTTTCTGATTTCTGGTTCTGTGGTTCCTGCGCCGTTGTGGCCGTATCTACATTCATGGCCTCTTCTACTGGCTGCTAAATTTCTTCTAGTATCGGTGTGGGTTGTACTGACATCATCTCTGGGGATGGGATTTCGTCGACATTGATGACCTCTGACAACTATTGTTCACCTTCTTCGGCTTGTCCTCGTGACCTAGTTTGAAATCTGCTTTGCTTAGTTGTCTGGCTCACTTCTGCTTGCTTAGGCGGTGCCATGGCGATGACTGTCAAATGTCTGCTGTGTTCGAACGGTATTTGTGTTCTTTCACCTCTGTTGCTATATGTCTGTTCTCTCTTTATGAATAGACTATTGGCTCCCTCGCCCATGTGTTGTATGGATTTCTCCTGAATCTTGTCGAGGACGCTTCCTTGATTATGGGTTTAATGCACCTTGATCACTGGTTCAATGCAGCTTTTGCAGTTTTGTACTTTCCATTACTCCTAATGTGCCTTCTCCAGTTGGCACGATTAATGTGGTGTCCCATCGGTCCTTGCCATCCTTTAATTCTGCCTAGTGTTGTTATCTCGTCCTGCTTTTGTCGACTCTGCTTTTCCCGCTTGTTTCCCTTTGGATGTGACTGTTGTATTTCTTCTCGCCGAGTTTGTGTTTCTATATTTGCGTGGACTTTCTACCTCTGGCGGACTACGCTCTTTTTAGTTTTGTTTCCTTTTTGTTCTCTTTTCGATTTTTTTTTTTTTTACTGTGCGGTGGGTGGTCGATTGTCCATATATAGCTTCGATCGACTCCCATTGATCATCCCTCTGATTTCTGCGCCTGCTAAATATATTAATTATACAACTCTTTTGTCTGTGATAGATTTTACTTCATATGGTTCTAACCAATGCATTCTAAGCTTTCCCGGGTGCTGAAATGATTTACTGTCATACACCAATACTAGATCTCCTTCCTTGAACATTTTCTTCTTGATGTGTCTATCATGCCAAGCTTTGTCTCTTGCTTTCTGCAATTGTTGATGGAATCCTGCCAAGATTTGGTCTTCCTCCATGGTCAATAAATGATTCATTCTCTCCTGTACTGCACCTCATTCTGTCATTTGTGTGATAGCTGCTACGCGCAAGCTGGGTACTAAAAAATCTAATGGCACTACTGCTTCTTGGCCATAAACTAGTTTGAATGGTGTGTGCCCTGTCAAATTTTTGCATGTAGTCCTGTATGCCCATAATACTACTGGTACTTTGAGGTACCAGTCGTCCCTGTTGATGTTACAAATCTTTGCCAGTGCGTTCTCTAGAATTTTTTTGAAGGCTTCCACTGTGCCATTTGCCTGTGGATGATACGGTGTGCTCTTCTGGTGGTGGACTTCAAATTCTTCAGTCATCACGCAGATGGTGTTGTATATGAAGTGCGTGCCTTGGTTGCTCATCAAAACTCTTGCGCACCCAAATCAAGTGATTACTTGTTCAAACAAAAAGTGCACTATTGTTTCTGTGCTGCAATATTTTACTAGTACGGCTTCCTCCCATCTTGTTAAATATTTTTTTGCAGTGATAATGTACCTAGCCCCTGTTCTTTTTTCCAGTGGGTTGATTGGTCCCACAATGTCTATTGCCCACTTGTCAAATGCCTGTAATTTTACTTGTGGTCGTAATGGCATCTCGTCCCTTCTGTTGGGTTTGTCTACCCTTTGATAGACATCACATCTTTGACAATACTCCTTCGAGTCTCTGTGAATTGTTGTCCACCATAGCCTCGCACACAATACCTTATGCACAGTAGCTTTACCTGCATAATTTCATCCTGCTATTCCCTCGTGGGATTCTGCTAAGACTCATGGTCTTTCGTGCTCTAACATGTATCTTCGCAAGATGCTATCTATGCCCATTTTATATAAATGTCCTGCAATCAGTTGATAGTCGACAACGAGGACTACCAGTTTTTTCTTCTGCGCGGTGCTATAGACTTGCGGCACAATACCTGTACTCAAGCACTGAATGATATTTGCAAAGTATTCATCAACAATCTGTACTGAGAATAACTGTGCATCTGGAAAGTTGTCTTCTAAATTCGTAGGTTCTTCTCCATTTGTGACCCTCGACAGGTGTTCAGGTCCTGCATTCAATTTCCTTGGTTTAAATATTACTTCAAATTCGAATTCTTGGAATGGTAGTAACCATCGATAGATTCTCCCCCCCAACACTGGCTTGTTGACTAGGTATTTCAGGGCTGAGTGATCTGTGAACATTTGAAAGTGCTTCCCCAATAAGTAATGTTTGAATTTCTATAGTGCATAGACCATGGCTAGGCCTTCTCTTTCTATCATGTTATAGTTCTGTTTCGAGTCTGATAACTTTCTTCTTGCAAATGCTATTGGGTGATCCAAGTCTCCCACTCCTGGCTATGCTAAGATAGATCCAAGTGCTATGGATGATGCATCTACATGCACATGGAATGTATTTTCCCAGTCTGGAAATACCAATATCGGCGTGGTAACCATCTTTTCCTTCAAGGTATCCAGACTGTGTTGACACTTGTCGTTCCACTGAATCTTTGTATCCTTCCTTAGCATGTTTTACATCGATGTTGTGATCTTCGTATATCCTTTGATGAATTTCCTATAGTATCCCGTGTGTCCTAACTTCGCTCTTAGTTGACGGATTGTTTTCAGTGATGACAAATTAACAATGACTACGATATTTTCCAGATCTACTAATAAACCTTGTTTGCATACTATGTGGCCCAATAGTATCCCAAATGGTGTTCCAAATATGAATTTCTTGATGTTCGGTGATATCTGGCACTGTCTGCATCTTTCTAACATCAACCATAAAAATTCCACATGGTTTTTCAATAGGCTATAGAATGTCCAATCATCCAGTTATACTTCAAGAAACTATTGGATGATTTCCTTAAATGCTGCGATGACCACTCTGGAGAATATTGCTGGTGTGTTCTTCAGTCCAAATGGCATGACTGTGTACTAATAAGATCCCCATTCTATCGCAAACATGGTCTTGTGTCTATCCTCCTGTGCTATCTTAATCTGATGGTAGCCCGAGAATCCATCAATGAACGAGTAAGCTTCATGTTCTCCTACATTCTCTAACACTTCATTTGTGAATGGTGTAGGGAATGGGTCATGTAGGCATGCATCATTCAAATTCCTTAAGTCGATGCATATCCTAATCCCTCCTTGTTTCTTGTCCTGTACTACCATTGGACTTATCCATGCTAACTCCTCAATTAGTTCTATGATGTCATCTTCGAGCATCCTGTCGATCTCAGCTTTGACTTTCTATTTGTATATTGGGTTCAATCTGTAGGGTCGCTATCTAATAGGTCTCACATTAGGTCTAAGTCGTATCTTCATTTCTCCCAGTTCTACGACTATACCCTTCATCTCTATGAATGTTGTGGGAAAGAGGTCATTGTATTCACGTAAAAACTTTGTGATACTTTCTACTGTTTTCTCATCCCAGTAATCTCCAATGCTGGCCATTTTGGGCTGCTCAGCTATCCCGATGTTAACTTTTTTTACCTTGATTGGCACGGAAATGACTTCTAATTCTATGGGTGTTCTTTCCACATCTCTTTCACCTTCTACTTCTTCGATCTGAATATCACGTGGATCATCTTCATCTGGTGCTTCTTCTTGTACGTGGTAACAAGACAACAATTCATTGACTGTCTGTTTGTTTCGTTGTTGTTGTTTTGTGATCAATTCTATTTCTGGTTCTTTGATGAATATTACTCCTCTGATCTATTTAAGGGATGCATCTATGTTGGGGTTCTCATGCTTGAATGAGAAAGTGACTTTGAAATTCTGTCGCACTGTCGTCCATGTCATAGTTCCTTTGCACAATTCCTGGTCTGTATACCAATTCGCTAGTATGCCCTCTAGAGTATATATGAAGTGATGAGTCCATTCCTATGGTGGTGTCATTTTCCACAGTGTTCTACATGCCTCCAAGTGTTTTGATGGTGCTCCATGTCCTTCATATTTCTACTGTTTGTTGTTTTTCTGTTCTGCGCCGAACCTTATGCACAGTAACCACTTACATTGGTACCAGTCTGTGATTTTCTCTTTGTGTGTGCCCCACCATCTTGTTGGTGTGGCCTTTAGTGCTAATTCATGTGCTAACAGTCTCTGGTTCTCTAACACTACATCTTCGTACTGTGTCAAGAATGTTTCCAAATCATTTATTCTGTGGAAACTGGGTGGTTCCCTTATTTCTGTGCCTATCCATCTTACTGTGCATTCTATTCTTGCACATCTTCGCGTGGATACTTCGTGTAGACTCTGTTGCCAGTTCTCTAAAATTGTGTTTGAGTCTGTTGCGCATGAAGTAATGCTTCGCCAACTGAGTACCCAGTATGCAGTTGGGTTTACGTAATCCTCATCACGTCCAGTTGTTCTGTACAACTGGATGATTTCCTCTAAGTCTAGGCAAGTAGGTTCTACAAACCTCTCCCCTTCTGATGGGTCTAATGGTGTGATGACCCTGTATTCTCCAGACTCAAATGTCATTTTCCTGGTCTTCAAATTCATTATGGCCTGGTTGTCAAATGCCCAATCCAGACCAAGTAATGCTGGGTAAGGCATTGTACCGTCTACTATTTCAATGACTTCAAAGTCTGTTTTAGTGCGTACTCCACCAAGGTCTACGATCACTCCTTTCAATTTACCGATTGGTAGGACTCTATGTTGGTTTGCTAGTTTCAATTGAACATGTGAGTATCCTAATGTGGGCTCTCCCATGCATTGCCATGTATTCTTTGGTAATACATTCACTTCAGATCCTAGATCCAATATAAAGTCTCCCATATTGAAATCCCCAATGTTAGCATTCAGTCTAAATTCCCTACTTGTTCTTCTCTTTGTGTGTAGGTGATTAACTATTTTAGGTTCTATATTTTCTTTTGTCTCGCTGCTACACTTTTCTAGGATGTTTTGCAATATTTTCACAGATGATGTATCACTTAACACTTTTACACATGATTGCAAAAATCCTTTGATCATACTTACTTGTCCCGTGGGCTGCATTTCGTTGGTATGATCCAATGATGGAGGCATCTTGTATTCTAGTGCTTCCTTGTTATGCTACATAGTTGAAGTCAACGCTGTGTCCTTCTTCTAAAATTCTTGTCTGGACTCTTTAAAGATCTCCTTTTCCTTATGCGCGTCGAACTGCTTCCTGGGTTCAATGTTATTCTTTACCCATTGGTTTTGCGCTAGTTCTTGTCGAACTGCGTCAGTGCCTGTTTTAGCTCCTCCATGGGTAACTATGTTGATATTCCATCCTTCATCCCTTGCTTCAGTTGAAATCCACTGAACATTCTGATTTTTCTGGTTCCTCTTTTCCTGAATATTCATTAGCAATGTCGGACATTCCTCTGTATCGCGGTCCGATGCACGACAATACATACAAGTTGCTGGTGGAAGTGGACATTCCCTTGCATAATGTCCTAGTTGCTGACAATTGTGACATGTGATTGGTCCTCTACCTCGTCCGAAACCTCCTCTAGCTTTTCCTCCTCCTCTATAGCCTGCTTGATCACCTCTCAGCATGTTATACTAAGGCGCCTAATTATACTGCGCGATATTGTACTAAGGCAATGTCGGGTTGTACTATGGCTGTGCGCTATTGTATGGTTTTTGCGCTATATTATAATGCTGCTACGTAGTGTTGTATGGAGTTGGGACTTGATTGAACTGTGGTGCTGCTTGCCTAGTCATCATTTCGTCCTGTACCCTATATGCATCTGATGTCCTTTCTCTCATCAGCTCCATAGTTCTACAATATTTATTGTTGTGGCCCACTGACTTGCAAAAGGTGCAATATGAACTCTTTGGGACTGTCTGGTATTTTTGCATCATCGTGTAGTGATAAGGGTCGTGGCCCAGTTTCTTACAGATTTCGCACCATAATCCTCTTGTTGGTAATGGATTAGACATTCCTGCTACCATATACTACACAAACGTTGGACATTTGTTCTTGTGGTGTCCTTCCATCATGCACGTGGTACACCAAATGACTTCTCGTTTGTCCTTGTTCTTATTACGGTTCAGATGAAACATGAGATTCTTCAAATCTTCCTTCAGTTCTTCGATAGCTAGGTTTGTCTGTTGGTACTGGTTTTCTTCTAGTTGAAAGGTTACATGCAAAGCCTCTACCTGCGTTTGAAATTTATGTTGTCGTAAAGGGTATTTTAAGTGTGGGAGTAGTGAATTGACAAACAGGTGCCGATGCTGCATATCAGTCATGAGATATTTTAACTTTCTCTTCAGTCGCTTGAATCTATGGTCAATCTCCCATACAAATTCTCTTGGTTTTTGTCTTATTTCAATCATCTCGTTCATGTACTGATCCTCTGAACTCAGCTTCTAGAACTCATTAATTAGTAACTTCTTAATTTATACCAATGTCCTTGCCATCCCAGGGGCATTATTTGTGTCTAGATTCATGTACCAATCTAATGCATGGTCTCTTAGTGTAATAGCTAGCTGCGTGAGTTTGGTATCTTCATCGGTGATCTGATTTTCTTCCCAGATCTTTTCACAAATGGACAAATGCTTCTCAGGGTCTTCTGCTACTTCTCCTCGAAATTATGGTATTCTGATGGTGGGATCATGTCCTACCATTCTGAATACTGAACTACTACCTCCTCCGCGTGGTGTTGATACTTGACTAATGTTTCCTAAACTAGCTCCTCCAATTTTTGTTCCTTGTGTATATGTACTTCTTTCTTTTGGACTTCTTCATTCTTCTTCAGCATTATGGTCCACAATTTTCCATGGGACCCTGGTATATGGTTGTACATCAAGCGTTGAGGAAAACACTTTCATAAGGGGGATGGAATGTAAGGTAGCTAGAGAGGTAGTGGGGGGGCCCAGAGGGCCCATAGTGATAATAGTGGAGGTCATTCAATGTAAG